>APFE030958562.1:4135-25599 GCA_000404065.3 Pinus taeda
AGGCCATTAAAATTTTATAGTGATTACCTCGTTCATCTTCATCGCTATTTGATAGTCCATCACTATCTTCATGAGTGTAATAGCTTTTCTTATTTGCATTCTGTTTCTTGTTCCATCGACCAGGTTCCTTCCCCTTATCAATCTTATCCTTGTGGGGACATTTGGCAACATAGTGACCTACTCTTCCATAAGCAAAGCATTTGAATGGTAAATTACCTCGGAATCGTCCAACACCCCGTTGAAGATTTTTGACAAAATTTGATTCTTCTTCTTCTTCTGATATGTGTCATGACTCATAGTAGTCTCCTTTGCCAGAAGCCTTGAAGGCAACTTCTCTCCTGTCTGATGGTCCTCCTTTCCTCATTTCATAAGCAGTTAGAATTCCATGCAGTTGTGACATTTTAAGGATTTGAAGATTCTCCTTTTCTTCTATTGCAGAAAATTTAGATTCAAACCTAGGGGACAAGGATCTTAGAAAATTTTCAACCACAATCGCCTCTTTTACTTCTTCACCCAAATTTTTCATACAATTAACAATCTCATCTACACGAAGAAAATAGTTAGCCACACTTTCATTATTGTACATTTTGAGCTTTTCATACTGAATTCTGAGGGTTTGAAGTTTTGCTCGTTTTACCTGATCATCTCCTTCATAGCTCAGAACAATCTTGTCCCATATTTCCTTTGCGGATTTATACTGCATAACATTGACAAATTCTGATTGTGATAGACATCCCAATAGAGTATTGACCACCTTTGCATTTGTTTCATATTTCTTCTTTTCAGCCGGATCTGTGGGAGTCGCTGTTAGAAAAGTATACCCTATCTATGATATCCCAGATGTTAGAGTCGGTCTAGTTATCCCTCCGTTAGAGATAAAACCTCTTTTGCATTTCATTTTTAGGTGTCCCATCCGTTTTGATCAGTTGCATTTCGTTAGGCATGCCATAACTCTGATGGAGCGGTTTGTGTCAAAGGTCATTTACAATCATGTTACGTCTAGGGTTGAGTCAATTTTGTATTGAAAGTCTTAGAAGACCAACAGGCCAGAGGGATGTCTTCAATAGATCATCACTTCAATAATTTTCATCATTGTACAGTTGAATTAGGACTTCTCTTCAAAAATCTGTTTTGAAGATAAGTCGCCACCTCATTTTTGTAAAAATTGTAAAAAATTTCAGTTCTTCAATTGTTCAAGTGCAGCCTTGGTCTCCTTTGCCAAAGCATATCAGAGCTATCCCTGCAAAAAATTATCAGAGAAAATCATTATTTCAACCTATTTTAAAAAGGAAACCAAAAAGGTGAGAGCCTATTAATTTTGAAAAAGTGTCAACAAACAAACATAAGAAAATGGGTTTTGGGTTAAGCAAAAATCAACAAGGAGTCTATATGAAGATATTTCTTCTCATTTGCAACCCATTCCACATTCCAAGAGCAAAGAGCATTGTTCTAAGGTGATTTTTTGAGTTTGTGAGCAACTTGGGCCGTTTCCAGGGCACACGGCGCATCAGGTCAGGCGCGCGGCACATCAGTGGCACGTGACGCATCAGTGGACAATTTCCAGTGCAAGTTTGAACGCGCGCAACGCATCAGGAGCGCGCGGTGCGTTGGGTGAGGCACGCGGCGCATAGGAGTTTATGCCTGAACTTCGCCCAGAAACCACTCAAAACACCTCTTCTCACGCATCAAATCACAGGTAGGCTTACATCACGGCTTGTTCTTGGTTTTTGGATGGTCTATGTAAAGAAATTATGCTATATTTTCCATGAAAAACCAAGTGCAAAAACCCTCCTTGTTCATCAATTTGCTGTAAGGATTTAAATGCCAAGTTTGCTGTAGGGTTTTCAAAAATCATTGTTGCCAAGGTTTTCCTATTCCCTTTGTTTTCCATTCCCTATTTTCACCAATATTTTTTCTCAATAATTCCTCATAAAAACCCTACACTATCCTTCCTCAAAATCCTAATCCCTCCCTTCTACTACAAACATATAATCCCTACCTCATCCCAAAACCCTAAAATTTCAAGATTTCCCATGCCCCTTCCCTTCCCTAATTTCCTTATTTCATTTCCATTTTCCCCATTTCCCTAATGTTTTCCCTCTCCTAACAATTTCCTTGTACATTTATGTCCCCTTGGTCACAACATTTTGATAAAAATAAAAAGGTCTACAGTCATTTTTGTACACAATCCTATATCGGCATATATATATTCCAGCTACCTTGTTTTTAAAGAACATGTTAGAGACCGAGTCAGTATATGAGCAGGAGTATGATAGTGACTCTACACCGGAGGTCAATGTGCCTAATGTGCCATGGAGGTATCACAAAGGTGGCAAAAGTGGACAGCATGTTAGGGAGGAACCTACTTCTTTGGCTCAATTGTAAGCTTGCCCACTTGCAATGGATTGTTTTCAGCGCCAAGCATGTTACCAATATTGTGAGATGATCTCACAAACTCAGCATCATCATGAGCTGGTCCGTCTATTTGTCCTTAAACTATAGGATGGTCATGTAAACCTTGCCGGAGTGGATTTCACCTTGTCACCCGACACTATTGCTCAGGCTACCGGGATACAAAATGTGGGGGAGGAATGGAGTAAACGCCAGATGCTGGACAGGTATTACTATGAGCCATATATCAATCCTGGATATATCAAACACTTGAGTGCGGCCTTTCCTTTCAGATTCCTGAAAGATGAGTTTGCACCGTTGATGAAAGTCATCATTCGGTATTTGAGTTGTGAGGGCATATTCTCACGTCTCTATGCGTACCATGTTCGTTTGTTGATGCATTTCACACGGGTATGTCTGATGAACATTCCCTTTTTTATGTGTTGAAACATAGAGATGATGGTGCCTTTAGTACAGAGGAAGACACTGGCACATCAGCACAGGAGCATATATCACTATGCATTGATCAAAATCATAGTGATGCCTCAGTTGGCACAGCAGGGTATTGCTTGGGAGGATTTCATCTCCCGTGATTTCTTTTCCGCGCTCCAGCCTCCTCCAGAGATAGTTTGTGATGAGGGAGGGCCTTCACAGTAGTTTGACATTCCTGAGACCGAGCATGTTGATGCTCCAATATATGTGACATATCAGAAAGGCCCCAGGGCCTTATTTGCAACCACACGACGAGTATTATCTCCACCCGGGGTGGAAGGGGTCTCGTTGACATCATCAGTAAAATGAGTATTATCTCCACATCATGTGGAAGGGGTCTCGCCTCTGTCTTCACCACAGGTACAGATTCAGGATAGGGGCAAGAGACCCATGTTTGATGAGGGTCCTTCAGGAGGTCCGGATATGGGTATCATTGATGTTGATGCTAGCTCCCCTAACTCAGAGATCAAGGAGATCATCCTAGAGAAAAAGGCCGAGAATGAGTCGCTACAAAAGAAATTGCAGATGGCTAAATGGGTGATCAACTACTTAGAGAAGCGCAACAAACAGCTGGAAGATGAGCATGAACTTTATGAGCTGCGAAAGATCTGGGAAGACTGAGAATTGGCCTGTAGGAGACCCGGTGATTTGACACCTATTGATCGGGAATCAATACTCATCCGGGTGAACACTCATTTGGAGAAGTTTTTGGCGAAGCCAAACAAGGACAAATACGTGCTTCGCCACATGAAGACTCACTACTGGGCTCGCATGCATGTTTGCAAAGCCAGAATGAAGATCCACAAGAGGCGTTTGAGCAAAGCGCAAAAACAACGCAAAAGGCCTGATCCGCTTTGAGTTTTAGCCGAGGCTTCATTAGTTGAGCATGATACATGATGGAGGGTCTTCACTCCAAATTTGGGCAAATTTGGAGAAAATTTTGTCGTTTCAAAATTTTTGGCTTGCGAAACAGGTTTTTTGGCTCTACACGTAGCGCACAGCGCGCAACCCATAAGATGGGGAGGTCCAAATCACAGATGGCTTATATTTTTGGATTTTTCATGATGAAATACACATGCTCAGCCATTTCCAAGGCATTTCATCAAGTTTTGGGTGACCAAAAGGTTCAAAAACATCATGAAAATCACCTTTCTGCCACTTTTTGCACCAACAAGAAGTACTTATGGGAGAATGCACTTTTGGAGGGTCAAATGGACACCAAATTGGAAAATTCTAGTTGGGTTAGAAATTAGACATCCAGGGCATTCCAACAAGCCAATATGAGCTCAATTTGGATGCCGGGAAGTGCCCTAAAAGCAGGTGGAACAGCGAGCCACGCACAGGGTTTCTTGGCACAGTTTTTCTCCTCAGCTCAGCAAATCAAGCCAGTTTGACCATTTTTGACTTGTGATGGGATTTTTCACCCTTATTGATGTAATTATTGGAAATTTATGTTATTTTTACACTTATTTACCTATTCTAAATTATTCATCCATAAAATAGCCAAAAATGTAATGAATGAATTAGTTTCCTAGCTTATAGAGGCAAGCTTTTTTGACTACCTAGATTGTAGTGCTTAGTTTAGAATTGGTTGAATAGCTCCTAGGATGATGAGCTCGACCCCTAGAGGCAAGGGAATGAGTTGACGTGCCTATATTATGTATTTTCTTAGTCATTTTCAGGGTTGGACTCTTGGGAATAGCTTGACACTATATTGTACATATCTTATCTGCATTTTGGCAAAGGAAAGACCAGGGCTTTGTAGCACTATTTGGGATTCATGTGGCTTTATGTGTTGATGGTGTGTTTCTCTTAGTACTTGTAAGTTGTGTATGTGTACCACTTTCATTATTTTATCTTCTGTAATTAAACAAATGAAGTGTTAAGGTAGAATCCATGAACTTGCTATGCTCTGCCTTTAAATTTGTTTAATTTCCTATGTTTTCTTCAGTTTAAGGAGAATCCTTCAGATTTACTTGCTCTCCTTAGCTCCTCACCAGTATGATCTATCCATCTCACTTGCTTTAAGGCATCAAAATAATCGCCTATCTTTCCCCAAGTAGACCTCTGCAAAAGCTGTGCCTCATCCCCGCACCCAAAATTGCCTTTCCCTTGAATTCAACAAAACCTCAAAAACTCAATTTCATTGTCTTTGTACTTCATACCTAGCCTAAAATTAGTCATTAATTCAGTCATCTTGACCTTGTTGATTATCCTTTGCTGAGATTGACCCAGAGAGAGCCCTCTCCTGTCCTCGTAGGGTTAGCTGCGAGGCCGAGCGTGGTTTGATGTAGCCTCGAGTTTTACCTTATTTCAGCCTTAGCTAGATTTGAGCACTAACACTAGACTTCTGTACCCAGAGATTAAAGATAGGCAGTAACTCTTGCCTTCCAATATACGAAGTTTGCCCCATCAAAAACCGGTGCCCTGATTGATGCTTCCCTCTCGTAGTTGCTCATGATGAAAGATCTTGCTTCAAACAATCAAGCTTCTTCAGAAGGACCTGCTCTGATACCAGTATTATCAAATTATTTTCAATATGTCTTCCTGATTTACTTTAATTTAATCTTCAGATATTGATCATTAATTTGTATATCAGTACCATATAATAATGAGCATGAAAAAGAAAAACACATAGTCACATCAAAGAACACCAGAGATAAGGTGGAAACCCAATGTGGGTGAAAACCACCTGCTGCAATATGTCTCTATCTTCTTTCAATTAGAAACTTCTTTTACAATGATTTTGTACTGGTGATTCCTTTACCAGTACGCAGGCTATGACCTACAGAGAGCTACAACTCTCTCTCGTTTTCCAGTCTCTCCTGGAAGGGAGCTACAACCCCCTTTAGCTCTTTTACTTCTTTAAGGACCACGTTTCATGAATTTTCAAACTGGATCCAAGAAGATCAAATAATCATCAAGTACATGCAAATCACCCAATCTCCTTATACAATCAATGAATCACCCAACTCTTTAGAATGCTTGTAAACAAAAAAGTAATACTAGAAATCTAAACCGAGAACTCTGCAACAATAGATAAAAGGCAGTCAACAAATGTTTCAAGATAAGTTCGCAACTTCACCAAGAGGGGCCTACGAACATCCACAACTCTTCTGAGTCTAAAATACGTAGATCCGCAATGGTTGTTCTTATGCTCTGTGTACTTCTGCTCAGATCCGCACCTTCACTATCTGACTGATAGCGTACCTCCGTACTATGCCTTCTTCTGTGCTGGGTACCTTGCACTGTTCCTTCTTCTGCGTTGCGTGCCCCCCGGACTGTGCTTTCTCCTACACTGCGTACCTTGCACTGTGCCTTCTTCTGCGTTGCATGCCCCCCGGACTGTGCTTTCTCCTACACTGCGTACCTCGCACTGTGCCTTTTGCTGTGCTGCGTACCCCTGCACTGCGCCTTCTTCTGAGCTGCGTACCCCCGCACTTATGCCGTGGATCGCTTGCGTACCTCTGATTAGGGCCAAATGAATAGTCCTCCAATGTGCCACATTCAGTCATATCCACAGATCTATTCATGTGCCCGAGAGATCACGACTTATCAATAGATTTGCCTTAAGTTTTCTTCTTGATTTAGATATAGCATTTAAAACCAATCACCCAAAATTTCAGATCTTAAGATATTCAAATTTTCACAAGTGTCTAGCCAAGTGATCTCCTTTCCTTTTTATAGTCAAGCCTTTCACAATACCATGGTCGAAAACCATAATAACACAATACCATGAACCCAATACTTGGGATCAATACTTTTGGGTGCAATACCACACACCAAAACCATAGGATCAAAAACTGTCGGACTAATACCATGAACCATTCATGAAGATTCCCATGTGCACACGCTTTTCTGCATTGGAGAGAGTGAAACTGGGGTCCGCACCTTCTGAACGAAGCACTTGCGTGTATGTCTGCACTCTTTGGTCAGCGTACCTGCGGGTCCGCAGCTTCTTCTAGGATTACCTGTGGGTATCTTATTTTGAATAATTTTGAGTGCCTAAACTGAGGTCTGCCACTTAGAGTGAGTTGCCATCAAGTACAACACCTATTCCATAGTACCAAACCAGAATCATAATGCCAACAAATGTCTATATGCTCTATTCATTAATTTTATCTGACTGAAAAAAATGCCTTGATCACTAGTGGCACAGGTTCGGGGGGAGGATTAGCCTTCACATACATCCAACATTATTGGCATTATGGTTGATGAGCCCAACTATGGCTTCAGATATTTATCTCATTTGTTGATTAAGTCATGTAAAAGTATAGGGTGTGATATGTCTTCTCATACATTTGAATGGGTCCTTTTGGACAAATGATGTAATTTATATCCCTAATTTACATGGGATGGATGATGTAATATTTATTGTTTCTGCCATGTATAAATAATTGGTATATCCCCACTTGGTTGGGAGATGGATATATGTATGTGTCATTGGTGATAGGAAGGTCATCCTCACATAGTTGAGTTATAGAGTCATTTTTGCAGACTCTGCTTGTGCTCAGCATGAGCACGGATCGTTTCAGTGCATCTTAGCATATACAAAAGGGGAACTAAATCAGAGATTTCAGCATGTACTCAGGGGGAGCATCAATATCTTGGTTCACACTTTGCCCTTGATGTCAAAGGGGGAGAGTGACTTGTTGTTGTTGTTGTTGCCATCAAGTCCAAAGGGGGGTATTTTTGGCATTATAATGCAGGTGTTGTCCTTGATGGCAACTCACTCAGATGAAAGATCACGGTGCAATATGACAACAACAAAGAATTACATATTAGACTACAAAGAATGAAGAAAAAGAGGTATACATAGGTTCATCTTGACCAAGCTGCGTATACACGCAGGTTCAGTGAACACAACTTGTGTATACATACACACACACTTTCATAGAAGGAAAAGCACATATATGTTGGAAAACTAAGCTTTCTATCTGTGGTATTTGATCCATGGTATTAGTCCAAGATATTTTGTCTGAGGTATTGACCCTAAGTATTTGGTCAAAGGTATTGGTCCTAAGTGGTTTTGATCCATGGTATTGAGAAATGCCTAAAACTATATAAGGAGGAGAATATCATTAGGCTAAGGTGTGCAAGTATCGAATATCTGATGAAGTGTGAGATCTAGTATGTAGGTTATTGGCTTATGGTGTTGTGCTTGATCTGAACCAAGGATGAACCTTAGCTATTGATGAAGGATAATATCTAATGATGGATCATGATCTTAAGGCTTTAAACGAATTATCATTATGTGTTTTGATCATGTTTAGTCTAGGTCAGAATACTGATGCATGTGTTATTCTGTAAATATTATGATTTGGGTATAATTGAAGCCTGGAATAGTTGCAGAATTATGAATTAATATTTGCAGATGTGTATGTCGGTTGGCTTTGATAAAAGTGCATAGACATGTAGGTTCAACACATGGAAGTAACATATACCTAATAAAATATGTTTCAGTTGTTTCTATTTGCTGTTGCAGAGTTTTGGGTTCTGGTTTTGGGTTCTGGTTATTGTATTCTGGTGACAGTATTCTGAATGATGAGATTGATTGTGATTTGATGATGGGTTGTCAAAGTGATTGATTGATTTAGTTGAGGTTGATTCAGAAAGTGATGATTGAGTTTCAATGATTGGTTGATGCAGATGTATTTGATGATTGAATTGTAGTTATGATGTTGTTGATGGATCCAGCTAGTACAAGAGTTAGGGGGTTGTAGCTTCTTTCTAGTAGAAGCTCGAGAACGAGAGAAGCTTGTAGCCTTCTGCAAGTAGAAGCCTACATACTGGTATAAGTCTACACCAATACATGATTGTAAACAGATTTTCTTATTATTGAAAGAAGAAAGAGACAACAAAAGCAGGTGGTTTTTACCCACATTGGGTTTCCACCTTATATCTTGGTGTTCATGTGTGTTGCTTATGTGTGATGCTTTATTCTGCTTTTACTGCGTTGTCTAATAATTCTCTGATATACTGGTTAAATTTCAATGCATGATAAATTGGGTAAATCAAAATTTCTCTAGAGATACATTGGTTGCTTTAAGTATAGTCGCGTGTACACGCTAGTTCACTTAGCTGAAGTAGTGTATACAAATATAGTTGGGAAATAAAATTATTGATATGATAATACTGATTTAGCCCCCCTGTTAGTATTATTTCCAAAAATCCTCTCCTCCATTGAGCTCTTTTCTTCTTGTGTATGTTGCACAAATGGATGTTGAAATTCCTCCTCCTCACCTCTTATTTATACACATAAGAGGGTTCCTCCAAAATATCATCTAAGGGTTGTCCAACTATTAAGAAGGATTCCTAAGCTTAAGTTGACCTTGACTCTTATGGTGTCAACCCAACAATTAACTTCAAAAATTCATATCTCACTAAGGACAACTCAGAATTCAACAATTCTCAAGTGTTTGATTCTCCTTTCCTCTCTCTATCATATCATGCCATCACATGTCCAAAGTGCTCCATGGAAATTCCCCAAACATGATTGGTGCTAAACCCTAAGCTTGGGTTCCAAGCCCACAAGTGACTCTTGTGGAGCTTTTCCCTCTAAACCGCAAACTCTAGGGCTTGGAGAACCACCCAAGCTACACAAAAATCAACAAACATTACTATAAACCTCATAATAGAATATTTTACACCTCCAATATTCCCTAAGGCTTCAAGAACGTGATGCATGAATCAAACAAATATCATAAAAATGTGGTAGTGATATCTTTCCTCAATCCATGGTTAACCATATCACAATATGTGAACACATGGTTCTTGAAGAGAACTCACTCTCTTCCAAAAATAGGAAGAATACAATGGAGCTCTCCAAGAGAGGGCATGCAACTAAAATTAGGCATGATGATTAAGTCAACATGCAAAATGTCCACATAAATTCACCACTCAAAAATGGATGCATGCAAAATATATTAAAATAATGTTCAAACTAGGAGGATGTGTACAAGGGTACATCTAGGAAAGCTTACAAAGTGCGCCCTCCAAGGTGCATGAGAGATAAAGAAATAAAATATTTTCCCTAGGAGAGTTTCAACCTCCAAAAAGAAAGTGGTCTAGGAAATGCATGTAACCAATCCACATGTGTGAATTCCAAGTCAACTGAATCCATGTATGAATGTGAAAGGTGCCAAGTAGATGGAGTGCTCCAGAAGAGATGTAGTAGTAAAACCCCAAAATAGTAAGGGGAATATCTCCAAGAAGACAAATCGAAGGTGATAAGGGCAACTTAGGGTTTTGAGTCTTGACCATGCTAAAACTCCAATGAAATAATAAAATATACATCTCCAACATTTCCACAATTGTATCCTAGAAGAATATGCTCAAATATAGTAAGATTAAGTAAATGCATGCAATGTTCCACGTGCATCTCTCCAAGGTGCCACATGCCTCTCAATAATGTCCTCCATAACCACCTTGAATAAAATAATATATGTGTTAGGTCAAAGATGTGAGTGAGCTCTCTAGTGAAGGTTAAAATATTATAAGTGTAGCTAAAATATCCATGCAATAAGATGATAGAGCACTTAGGTGAGGTGCACCCTAGAGATCTATGCGATGTAAATACCTCAACTTCCCAACAAGTAATAAAATATCTTCTCATGAGGGGTGCCCTAGGTAGAAGTGTCAAGATGGTTAAAACTCATTATTTTCCACGTCAAAACTATGTTGTTTCCAATACCATCAATTAATTTCCCCAACCATGTGCACAAGAGAGAGTGCACCCTAAGAGGATGTGTGAACTACCCTAATAATAGAATGATCATGTAATCCTAGGAAATTTTTTCCCAATTGAGAGTGCTCAATAATAAAAATTCAAATAAGTGTCAAATAAGCCCTCCAACTATGAACAACTAGTACGAAAGTAGGGTGTTGAAGCCATAACATCAAAGGTAATCCAATGAATTAATTTAACACCTAAATAGTTAAAACAACTTTAGCATGTGTGCACAAAGGTTAATGTTCTAATAAAATCATAGATCAACCTCCAAATAATCATCAACTAATTAAATCAAGATGAACATGTGTGTCAATGGGCGAGTGTGTGTTTCAACAAATATTGTGCCATGGAAAAAAGATGTATCTCTTGGAAAAGACCACCATGAAAATAACACGATGAAAAAATGGAAGCTCCTCCTTAGTTGGAACCTAGGATTCATTCATGGCCTCACTGTTAGAGATAAGTTCATTTAGTGTCATTTATTTTTACTCAATTTGACAACAATTATAAAGTATGTTATGGCTATTATATGCTTTATAATCTTTCATTTTCTTGACCTGAATTAATATTTACCTTCCTTTTCCTCCAAGTTTCATGTTTTGTATTTACTAGTTATTTTTAAGTCGGAATTGGTGCATGATGGAATGAATGAAGTAATTCCAAAAAGTGTTTTTTCTTTGTTAAATGTATGTTGCAAAATAATGATTCTTTTATTTATAAATTCTCTTTCAATTGTTTATCCACAATTTTGTTTTCTAATCTAGGATTGTCCTCCATCATGACAAACAGAAGAGAAAATAGTCATTTGTCATCGCAAGGAGTTAAAAAATTTAATGTATATAAGCCCACAATTGGATATTTTAAAGTGTGTTATTTACATGAAAGATGAGGGCATTACATCTGAGCCATCTCTGTCTAGAGGGAGAAGTAGCTGGATAGTGTTATCTATGTCCAAGGTTGAGCATTTGGGTTGGAAGAAACCTATTGATGCGGATTTGCTAGTCACTACTGACATTATAGTTATTATGTATACAAGTGGCAATAATAGGATGCCCAAGGTTGGTACATATTCTTTGGTTGGAATTTATATGAACTAGGTGGTAGTAAGAAGTTGGAGAATCAAAAACACTTTCATTTAGAATTTCTTGTTTATAGTATATATCCACATTAGATGTTAATTTCAAAATATGCCCTACAATACTGACCTTCCTAACCTTTTAACCCATCAAAAATATAGATATCTAGGAAATCTTCTCTTTAATATTTTCGAGCATAGAAATATGGTTCTAAAACAAACCAAGTAATTCCTTACCTCTTTTTCATCTTTTTGCTTAAAGGTTGATAGACCAAACTTCGTCTCAATGGATGTAGAGACAACAACTTAATATATTGATTTGGATTTTTAATCATTCTCCCCTTAAAAGAAATAATGAAATCAAAGCAAAGATGAGATTGTTGTAGTATTAAATGGAAAGTTTCAAAACATAACAAAGTTTAGAGTTTATGGATGTTGACATACTGCTATAAAATGATTGTATATATAAAAAGGTATTTTAATTTTGAAACCTCTTTACATTAGAGTGTGCATGTTATTTTCAAGCACATACAGTTAATCTAGTTTTTCACCCTTGCAAACAGGGCATATTCTTTGAATATGCACTATTGAACTCACACAAAAATTACTTTCATGATTTCACATATTTCTTGGAAATTATCAGTCCTTGGACTCTTCTAGTCCTCTAGTTTTCTTTATATTGATCATAATGTGGTGGCTTATTTCTTTGTTTTTCAAATTATTTACATTGAAATTATTCTTCCAATCCTTTCAAGTTTTGGAAGATGGAATGGAAAACTTGAGGAACTAGAGTTTGAAGCTACCATTGATGGTTTATAAAAACACAACCATATTTAGAGATATCTTCTTTAATTACAAGCTACAGCTGTAAAAACACTTGTTACAAAGTGGTGACTTTTGGCTAAATCTAATCTATCGTGTAAACCCTCCAATAATGTTACGTGAATTATATGCAATTATAGAAACAGTTCAAAATCTAATTCATGTATCTAAGAGGCACTGGCTACCCGATGTTCAACTTCCAAATCTGCCCACAAGACTCAAATTGGGAAATTGAGGTGCTAAATCCTCACATTACATTATTAAAATGAAACAAGGCCTTCACATCAAGAATACAAGGGTTTCCTACAAGAGAAATCAATAGGTGAAAACATTACTATCGACCTCACAACAAAAGATTTTATATCTGTAACATTCCCTAAGGTTTCAATCATATGATGTATAAATGGAGTCCAGTGGGAAATCTTCCCAGTCGCCCAAAGTCATGAATATGTTAGGTAATAAGAGTTGTTATGCCTATAAGGTTTAGGATATTGCTCTCCATGGAACCATGAACTTGTGTTTTTTTCTTTGGATTTTATGAATTCTACCAGGATTTGATCATTTTTTTTTTCATTTTTGGAACATGTTTCTTTGACTTCTATTACTTTATGCCCATTGGATGATGGGTATGAGTATTTACAATTTCGTTTTTACGAGATATGGATTTCTCCAAAATTTATTAGGGTTTGAACCATAGTTGCATCTTGGGTCATGAACTGGAGTTATTTTTCTCCATTTTAGGCCAAGAATTCCATTGAATTCCAGTATTTCTCATCTACTTTTGCATTGTGGGTTATGAATCTAAGTGTTTTCATGGTCATTGCTAATATGGTTTTTTTATTGGCTGGCATTTATTTTCGAGGATTTTAAACATGGAATGATATCTTACTCTGGTTGTGTTACTGTAGACATGTTATATATCCTCCTTTCACTTAGTACCATGGGAATCATTGGGGCTGGTGGAGTGACCTATGGGGAATACAAGTATGAGAATCTAGACAGAGGCATATTTGGGCCACTCGAAAAATTGAGAATTTCGATCACTAGAGCTAGTGGGTTCACTTCCTCCCATATTGCCCCAAGATTGAAATCTCAAGGGCACTACATTATTGCCTCTAAATGGAAGAAGAATGAGCACATGCCTGAGGATATGTTTTGCAAAGAATTCCATATTGTGGATCTAAGAGTTATGGACAATTTCTTGGTTGTTACCAAAGGACTTGCCCATGTTTTAAACTTGGTTGCAAAAATCGGTGGTATGGAATTCATTTAGTCTAATCACTCTGCTATTATGTATAACAACACCATGATAATATTCAACATCCTTGAATCTACATGAATCAATGGTGTTAAAAGGTGAGACCTTGTTTTGTTTTTTCACTTTTGATTGCATTGTTTTCCATTTTGCTTTACTAAACTAGATCCATTTCGACCCTGTTCTATCGAGTGCCCAACCAAGTATCAAGAGGGATAACTTTTTAGAGGTGCAAATCTATTGTAGAGTACAAAAATTTTGGAAAGGGTTTGCACTTCAAGGGATTTATCCCTCTTAAATCTTGACAATTTTGAAATTAAAATGGATTTATGCTAGTTTCTACAAGTACTATCTGTAACTTTTAATTATTGAAAACTGAAAATCCCACATTATAAATCGTGCAAATAATATTTGAGTCCCATAGAACATAAAATTATTTAAAAAAAAAACCATTTTACTCTCACGATCACAATGTTAGTCCCACAAAACATAAAATTATTTTCAAAAACATAACCATTTTACTTTCATGATCACAACCCGTTTGATTGCTCGACATCACATATCTCTTCGGGAGCTATTTGTTGCTTTTTAGGTTTTTCCTATGCTTCTAGTGCATGCATTTATCCTGAATTCAAATAATTGGAGAACAATGTGAGCTTGAAGGAGTCTGATGCTTGGCCAGTTGAGGTATGTAGCCATATGTTGCTTTAAAACTATGGTAATGCTATTTGGTGCTATCTCAGATTCTCGCATAACATTTTGGTCAGAAGGAAATTCAAGATACGAGTATTGAAATTTGTTTAGGAAGAGGTTGGATGGTTGATGAGAAGCATTTATTTGCGACACTATATGGTGGTCGAAACTGATTTCAAGGTTACTTTCAACTATTAGAATTAACAGAATATTCATAATGTTACTGTAAGAGGACAACTCTGAAGTAGGACACTCTAATTTATTAGTGGTACACTCTAGATATATTGGTGGCCTCTGTAGGTTGGAGAAGTGATGTAATTCCATAGGACCTAGTTTCTCATAGTAACTAATCTTTTAGTTATTAACCTTTTATTATTGTGATACAGATTGGTTCCCGAGCTAGAAGAGTTGTCTTATGCAGGATTAAGTTGTTATAGCTCATTCTCACTTGAAATGTTTACTAACTAAGGCTCCTGCTACTTCTTGTAGGAAGACAATCATATCTACTGATAGCTTTGAAATGTGGGGGGACAACAATAAAACACAATCCTTTAAATTCATTGATGCATGTGTGGAGGGTGTACTAAGGTACCCAAGGTTGGAATGGCTTTTCAAATTCAGTTTTGGATGTAATTATTTTAACCTGTTTATTCATATTCATGTTGTTGCTTCTTACAAATCTTTATGTCGATATTCCAAGTTGACTAAATCAGAATTTAGAGACCTGGTGAATATTGGCAGTGATGTAATGGTTAACATGAATGAGATGGTTGAAATGGTGTTAAGCTTTCAAAATATAAAGTTGCTGATACATCACATTCATGGTCTAAAGGGTGTACATGTTTGGAATTCTAAATATAAATTAATTAAGGAAAAGCTAGGCTTGGTTCCAACCATGAAGTTGAAGGTAAGGTTATAGGTATTATATTTTCATATTACTAAACTACATGCAATTCAATGGACCTTATGCATTGATGGATAACAAAATCACATTTGTTTACTTCCGATTTTGGTGGGATGGCTTGAGAATTACTTATTTTTGGATCAAGGAACAAATTGAGAAGGAAAATGCTCAGCAAATTGATCTTCCATCTATGGGTCTTCCAAGGTGGTTGGCACTCAAGCCCATATTCATCTTGGTTCTCTTCTTGCTGCTAATAGAAAGGAATTAAGGTCAATATATGGTTAATGGGATAAATAATAAATCAGTTTTCTATAAGTGTGCAAGATGGTTCATAGTTGTAGTAGATCAAAAACATTTTTCCTACTATTATCCATTTTCTCTTTGGTTTAATAAGTTCATTTAGATGGTTTGCTCATGTGATGTGAATCATTGCAAGAGGGAGGAAACTTATTTTATGGAAAAGAGCGTGGAGCTAAAAGATCCTCAAAACCTAGACTAATGCACCTAAGAGATAGTTAAGAATTCTTGGCTTCCACCTTTGTTATTATATACAACATGTATTTTTTTGCAAGCACTCATAGTAATGTTTGGTCACTCTTAAAGCATTAATATCACCCTTGAAACATTTGTGTGTAACTCTTGGTATACATAAAACCATGTTGTGTGTTTGGAGGTTATAAAGATATTAGAAAATCTTCTCTTCTCTTTCTCGCGTTTGGAGTTGTTCTTTTGAAAATATTTTGTAGTGCATATGTGAAGTTTAAGAGTTTTTTATTTCAAATAGAATTATGATAGTTTTAAAGTTTAACATTTAGAGATGGAATTGACTAATATTGACTCATTGAAAGTTTTTAGGCAGGTCTATTGAGATATTATTGTTACAAATTCTGTAGAAGACAATTTATGTATTGTTATGGTCAATCAACCTGCACTGGAGGGTGATGTATTTTTCAAATAATTCATGCAATTGATACATTCTGAATTTTAATTTCTATTAAATTTGTTACTCATAGTAATGAATTTATGTTGCTTAGATTATAGGCTTGGGAGACTGATTGAAAGTTGAAGCTATAATGCAAGCCCAAAGGAACACCTTGTACCCTATACCAGAAATTTTTGATTGGGAAAATATGTCTGACCAACATAATGTGGATATGGAGTCACATATTTATCCTCGTCAATGACTAAATCTCATGGATGCTCCAATTTTTCCTAATTATTAGGTTGTAGGGAGCAACATAAGTTGTAGTTTTGGAAACATAGGAAGTCAATCTAGTGGTCGTAGTTATTTCATTAATGGTTGGGCCACTAGCAGTGTAACAAATTATGATATTTTAGCTGATCAGGAATGCACTTCTAAAGATAAAATCGTTATTGGTTGGAGTCCAATTTCAAATGTGCAGTCAACTTCAAGGCTTCAAAGGAATGTGGTGGACTTACATGTCCTTCATTCTGAAAGTGTGTTTGTGGATGCCTTCAAGAACCAGCTCATGGATGCTCATCTACATATTTGTTCAAGATTTAATTATGGAACTACTTTTGATGGTAATACTTAAAACTTTAGCACCAATCAGACAACAGCTCTAAATGAAGGGCAACCATTCATGGATTTAAGTTGCTATCCTCACCCAAATCAATTGGCTAGATTACAATCTAAACAAGTGACCTATGCTTGTAGTAGTGTGGCTGAATGTATGCTATAGAAAAACAATGGATGTGCCAATAATCTTGTGGATTGTAGAAAAGCATCCTGTAAAGGAATGATTGTGAAAATCATTTCACATCCATCATATTTATATGTCCTCCCATGTTCTTGATAGTGGGATGATAGCCACCTCCACCTTACAGCTCCTGAATGGCACACCATTGGTAGCAACCTAAATATTATTGCTACCACTGCAACAATTTGTACTATTAGGCCTGCAAAAGAACTAGTCATACCTAGGGCTAGTGTAGGTGATGGGTTGAGATTTCAAAGGTTTATGTATCGCTGGGCTATCAGAAGTCCCCTAGAGAGTTGTTTGAGCAAGACAAAACCCTCCACATTAACATGAGAAATGTTTACCTCAACTATGGCTATCTGGAAATGTTGGAAGGTATATACCTTTCTTGCAACCAAATTCTTCACATTCCATGAGACTGTTTTCAGGTGACCAGTATACAAACACAAGTCCAGCAAGTGTAAGCACTAGTGCCCAACTGCACCAACCCAGTATGTTTCATGTGCCGACTGATATATAGAGGAGTTTGCATTTAATTAGATGGAATGAAATTTATTCTATGCCTTGTCTTGGCAATGCTTCCATCTCTAATGCTGGTGCAAGTGAGCATTCATCTCCTCAGTAAGAAGAAGCTAGTTCAAGAAACATGATGATGGGTATTGCTAGTAATACCTAGTTTCATGCAAGCTTGGAGAACATAAAAACTGACCATGAATCTGGAAATTTCATTCTAATGAACTGAAATCCAAATGTACTGGGGGATATTGCTTCTTCAATGCTAGATCCCCTACCATGTATGCCTTGGGGATCACATCATATTTCATTCACACAAGCACTTAGGATAAGTAGTGGTTCTTCTCAAAGACAAGGCTTATCATCATCTGTTTCGAAGCCTTCATAGGGTAGTCATTTTAATCCTTCTCCGGATATTCATTCCTCTTCATCACTAAATGTGTTTGTGCCACTAGTCACTAGTTTTCAAGTCCCATAATATCTTAGACTAGTCGTAGTATTGATGGAATGTTAGGGCGATGGGTTGGTAGGTGTACCATTTGGGTTGTTGCAAGCAATTATTGTTGAAGGTGATGGATGTAGCAGAATAATGACTGAGGTTTATATCTTACCAAGATTTTGTAATGAAGCTTAGTTTTAGAGACAATGACTAGTATATTGATGTCATTTTTTATGTAGTTCTTCAATCTCTGAGGTGGCCATAATTTCATATTTGGCTCTTGATGAAATGATATATGTATAGAGATAATTCATTGTAAAAGCAACCTAGGTAGTGGAATGTGTAGGGCAAATTGAACTTCTCCCAGCACAGGGAAGGAAGGCCAACATAGACTAAAGTTCCCAAATCTTTTTCAATACAAATATCAACTATGAAATTTGGTTCAACCCTTGTTGAAATTGATGTGTTGAGTAAAGTTGACAAACATTATAGAATTGGTACATAGTATGAGATAAGGAATATCTGTTGTGATATGTCATTTACTTAATCAATCCACAATTTTTAATAGCTATAGCCATTCAGAGTGATTGTTTACTTTAGACTCCTTAAGTTACAGTATATCACGGGTTGGCTGACGTGCGTGGCTTGTTTTATACATTTTTATGCAAATGTGCAATTGGTTTGACTATAGGAATCACACGTGCATCGTGAGTTCTAAGTAGAACTTCATTTTTTTCATTAGTGGTTGTTATGCATTTTAAATGGCCTCTAAAAGATCTTATTTTGGTTGTTTCTAGAAAAGTTTTAAGTTTGTTTATGAATGAAAATGACTTTAACAAGTGCTTGAAATTCTTTGGCCAAGTTTATATGACTTTCTTTAGAAAAATAACTATCGCCCATTTCCCATTGATCTTGCTAAGGAGGTTGGAAGGTAACTATTGCAGTCTGTAGCATGTGTGTAACAACACTTATTTTCCCTTATTAGAGAGCTTCATTTGCAGTTTGGTGATATTATCATCTTAGAGTTGCATATATGATATTTATTACTAATTAGATCATGATAAAATGTCTATCCATTATGAGGGATATTCATTTGAGATTAATAACAATCTAGATTAGCATATATGCATGGCTTGAAGCTCATTCACACATATTTAAATCCAAAAAATACACTTTTTGTTTCTTCAGGCATTGTGAAGATTCCAAATAAGGTAGTTATGTGGAAAAAGAAACAATTTTTTTTTCGGTTAACACATTTGATTGTATTCTCAAAACATAATTATTTGATTATGGTTCCTTTGGTTCAATACATTATTTCTTTGTTCTCTAGTCTCTTTGTGTCTTTAAATGTATGTTCTCATACATTCCAAGAATTCAACTCTGATTAGTATATGTTTTAAAAGGGTTTGGAGAGGTCATCACAAGAAATATGCAACCAATTTCCAAAATCAAGTGAAATAAAGTTGATTGATTTTGGAAATACCACTTTAGAAGGTGAAGATCACACATCAGTGATCTCTACAAGGCATTATCGAGCTCCTGAAGTGATATTGGGTAAGAAAGGAAAGATGACTAAATAGGATTAGATTAGCCAATTGAGTAAAATAAGTGGATTAAAGGGCTTTCCAATGTTCAAATGATCCATTATAGTGAACCTATATCCAATTGCATTGTAATTATTAACAGGACTTGGATGGAGATACCTCTCTGATATCTGGAGTGTAGGATGCATAATTGTGGAGATTTTCCCGGTAATTTATTATACCATAAACATTTTGTGATTATTACATTTAAAATGTTTTAAATTAGAAATATATTTATCATATTTGTATATTAAATATTCATGGGAAGATATTGTTTCGAACCCATGAGAATTTGGAACATCTTGCCATGATGGAAAGGGTATTGGGCTCATTGTCACATCATATGATAAAGAAAGTAGAGTGAGTTTCATGACATTCTTCTAGTGAAATGGTCTCTCAATAAGTTTTTCAGGTGTTATGAATGACCTATGTTAAAAGTAAACGATAACATTCAATATCATCCTGTAAACAGTAAAAAATGTGCAAAATATTTTAGGCGTGGAAAACATTTGGATTGGCCAAAATGAGCATCTTAATAAATCCTGTTCATGCCAAACAATCATTTCATAGAAAACAAGAATAATATAATCACAACAGGTGGCTTGTACATACGATCAAGATTTATTTTGGTTTGAGTCTAGCCAGTGCTCTATGTTAATTGGACCCCTTCCTCTAGTGGTTTCTACTATGTTTTGATAAATTTTGGGACATTTAAATCATAACTATGTTATATGACAAGGTTTTCTTAACTGTAGTAGGTCCTACCCACCTTCTCTTGTCGTAGAAACCAACTACGATGAAATTTTGCCTTCCATTTCCTGAGGTGCCTCAACTTTTGTCTTGTGTGCAAGCTAGAAGCCAATGCCACATTGATAGGGCAAGATTTTTCTTTTTCCATGAAAAAAGGCTTAAATTTTGTATTGAGCTACCCTTTTGTTTTTATTTGTCTTTATGCTATGATATATAGAAGATATGTATATTTATAGTCAATATTGTGGTAACTTTTAGTTCATAACAATTATAAAATAGGGTGGGGTATCTAAACCTTTCGCCTTTGAGGATTATTCTTAAACAAGACTATAGATGAATGTGTTGGTATGCTTGTCTTGAGCATATAATGATACTAATCCATTTCGCATTGCAACAGATTCACAGTTTATTGGAGCTTGTGTGGATCCAGAGAGGTGACGATATGATATTTGAGGTTAGTTTTTGAGTTATTTATATCTTGTTTGTTCTGATTTTATTTTCTTTGTTATATATTTACACAAAATCATAGATGATATAAATGGACACTTTTTTCTCCTCACCCTTCATCAAAATGAGGGGATCTTAGGCGTTTAATTTCCCTTGGGTTCCAAATATGTACTATTATGTCTTCCTTTGTCATAGCTTAGAGTGAGTTCTCAGGTCCTTAATTATTAGAATCGTTGGAGAGATTCCATTTGCTAAGTGAAAATTAAGCTTCATAGCCTGTTGCATTTATTTTTATGTTGTATGCAATCTCTATTTATGGAGAAATTTTATGCTCATTACATTGGCATTGTGTGTGGTTCATGCATGTTTTGAATCAGAAATTTTAGGAAAATTCCATCAAAGTATTGCAGTTGGCTTGATTGATCTCTTTGTGACAATGTATGACTCTATAGATTTCCTTAGCATCAGTGTTATCCATAGCAACTCTGTTATGAAACCAGCTCAAGAAAAGATAGAAAAGATAGATCAACGCCTTATAATTCAGCCTCTTCAAGGGGGCAAACTCCTTTACATTACATAAATGAACAATTCTTGGATGATTCAAATGAAAAGACCTCCTTTCTATATATAGGAGTCTAAGGGGTCAT
>APFE030958568.1:3017-35472 GCA_000404065.3 Pinus taeda
TCACGATATGTAGTTATCTGACGGTTCATTCTCTCCTCGGTATTACCGACACTTGATCCGTGGCTTGACACCCGATTGGTCCATGAATTCTATTTAAAGCGCATGGAGGGTCATTTGTAGGTTAACCGTGCATGAGAGAAGCTTATGTAAATTTTCATTCTTTTATTAATAAATTGCCTGAGTAGCCACGTTGGCGCAGGCCGTGGACTGTTTCCCTCTCTGAGGGTTTTAACCACGTCAAAATACTGGTGTATTGATCTGTGATCTGTTTGTGAGCGGTGTCCTTTTGGTGTTCTGTCTGAGGAACATACCCTGTAAATTACTACAGTCCCTAGCTGGAATACTTCATGAGCCACCTAGGCCTATGCAAGTGTTTGACATATTTATAGATCTAGTTCTAAAACATCCCCATCAATTGTGAAATAGAATTTTTCATCCTCAACATAGTTGATCCCCTCAAGTACCATAGTTTAAGAAGATGGTTGATTTCCTACTACATACTCATACTGTTTGCATGTGATGGTGACATATGGCATCCCAAACTCACTGGGATCAATCGGAAAGTTCCTATGGAACATTTCCAAATCACCACATTTAGTGCATCTTCTCTCACCTATACATCTTTTATTATAAAACAACTCTTCTAGCTCCATTATGCACAATATTGATGAAACAAAATAACTCACTGTAGGAGGACGGTCGTTGTGACAACTATTCTTACAAAATTACCAAAAAGTGTCTTAATGAATTTGGAATTCAAAATTATATTGACAACAACACATGTCACAGATTGTGTTATACCTAAAAAACCATGGTTTCAATTTCTGAAGCATCCTTATGGATATCTTCACATGGTGATTGCTTTCCTAAAATTCCTTGAAAAATGCAACTTTTTTCATTTCTACAACTTTCTTAGCATGAAAATCATACTCACATTTAGCTATGTGATGTCATACGACATGTTTTCTATCTAAAATAACTAGGAATGGGTCTCCCAAAACTCTACCACAAATTCTCTCATTCTTGTTATAAGTCTGTCTTGGTAGGGTTTCCTAGTGATACAAGCTGAACAAGAAGTTAATCATTTTAATTTACTTGAACCCTAAATTTGGTATTCTTGTGCAATGCTTTTCTTGAGACATGGAGCAATTTTGACATCGTTCCCAACTTTTATTGTCTTTATGTACTTGGTGCAACAATAACAGTTGCAATTTCCCTACGAGTATCTCGAACATCAGGTTTTCTTGATTTTCTAAACATATATAATTACTTTGATTTATCTTTAGTGGCATTCATGCATGTATTCTTGCTTTTAGTGTCTTGGATACCCAAAATATTTGTGGCATGTTTTAGTTTCTTATGTCTGATCAACCCATGCAATATCTGAGGCTTGAGCTTGTGCAACAACTAAATGTTTCTAAAAATAATTTCAAAGGATGTTACTGACATGCTCTCTAATAGTGCAAGTAGGTATAGTCTCCTCAAGTTCGTCTATTATGCTTGCATCAAATTTTTTTGCAAACCATCCACCCCTTTCCAAACCACTGCAACTCCTTGTTATCCTATAAACTTGAGAGGGCACAACTTGTTATTTTGGTGGTTGATCAGCTTAATAGGGCACATCTTATTCCTCTAGTGGTTGATTAGCTTGATAGGCCGCATGTTGTTCAACTACTGACAGTTGATCAGCTTGATAAGGAACATCTTGTTCCTCTAGTGGTTGATAAGATTGATAGCGAAGATCTTTTTCCTCATGTGGATGATCAATTTCCATGCATGCACAATGTAATATAATATATATTTATAAGTCAAGTGAATGACAAGTATTTAATAGTATATATACACATGTTTATTTAAGAAATCACCATAGTTGGAAGGTCATGATATGATTGGCAAGGTATTCCCGCTGTTTTTCTTTGAATTTGGGGATATCTGATGGCAATATGGTTGACATGGGGGCTATTGTTGATTATGGGAAATGGGATCAATTTGTGAGTTTCATTAAATTTGTGAGATTTAAAGAAGAGAAAAATGGTATCCTTTTGGTGTTAGATGTGATGTAATGACCTTGTGTGTTGGTGTTGGTATTGGTATTGGTGTGCCCTGTGGGGCAATATGGTTTGGGGTACCCTATGGGGTGGGGTTGGTTAGAGTACCCTTTGGGGTAGTGTTTATATCTCCCTAAGGAATGGTGGTTGGGGTTCCTTGAGAGGAGTTAGATCCAAATAAGGTGGCTCCAAGAATGGTTGTACCAAACAAGGTGGCTTGGTCTTGTCTTTTTTGTCGAAATGGTGAGAGACCAGGCACTCCTCATGGTAATAGTGGGAGATATTGTAGTAATCTAGAGTGACGGCTAACCCTTTGGTCCCGTATGGTTCCCTAGTAAGTTTGTGGGAAAATATGGTGAGGGGTATTTTCTTTGGAAAACCAAATGAATCACATACATATGACAAATTCAAAAATAAATGGTTAATTTTCCCTTTAATTGTAATATGTGAAACAATCCATAAAAGCGGTTTTGTGTAACGAACATCGTTACTCTCAAGTAGTAACTGAGCCTTGTCCTTGTGAATATTTTATAGTAGGGTATCACGACCACGTCATAAATTCATTTGTGACACTTCTAGCAGACAAAAACAAACCAAGGTATTGAGAGGGTTATAGTGGGGGCTATTAATGCTATGTCCCAAAAGAGTTAGTGATGCTTCCAATAGACTAACCAAAATTGCCTCAGGTGGCTCATGCTCCTGCACCCACTACCTATAGGAAAATATGCCTTAAGATTTGGCCACTAAGTTACTTAATTCCTATGGTAATGAGTGAATCTCAACTTCTAGTTGTCAGTTTTTTACCCATAATCCCTACCAAGTGTTGGGAAACAACAAGGAGGTTCATGATAAACTGCCACCTAAGCCTTACACCATTCACATGTTTCTTCTCATTGCCGGATTTGCCATTGGATAATGTAGGATTTTAATTTCCTTAAAAGACAAATTCTATGTTTCAAGATGAAAACAACCACGACAACTTATGTGTTGCCTACCACCATGGTCCTAACTTGAACTTAAATTATCTTGTGGCCCTTGTAGGGAATTTAATGTGTTCAAGTTAAGATTGTTTTTAGAGTCTTTTCTTCACTTAGGGTGTGTAAAAAATGTAAGCTCAAAGAAACTAAGTACAAATATTCCAAAATAGGATACCCTTTATAACAAGTTTAAGTGAGCTTAGTGTGTGGAGTGAAGGTGTGTGCAAGTGAAATTGCAAACATACAAAACGTGAATTGAAATGATTTGGATATGTGACGATCCTTTACAATTCCACTAGTTACTCTATGTAATGTTTCTTCCTTGCAAGAAAATAAAATATGTGAGGATAGTGGGCCACTTACTCTTTCCATGTAAATTGGTTTAATTAAATATTCCAAAACATTCAGTCGAATATATGTATACTTACCTAAATTGATATGCATTTTATTAATATTTACTCAACTTATACATGTTGATGTCTGGAACAAATTAGAGTCACATGAAACCATTATATATTAATCATATGAACAAATAAATTTCGTCAAAACAAGTCATTGAAATAACTAATTTTTTTTTCTTATGCATAAACCACTATTTAGATTCAAGGGATGCAACAATTGAGAACACCCAATAGAGGAACCCCGATGTAAAGGAGAAGAAACTAGGAAACTAGTTGAAGGTATGCAATTTGTAAAATATTTACATGTTAATATACCTGTTCCTAAGTAATGTAGTCCCACAAGCAATAATTGTTCTTCACTCTCCCCCTAACACATGATTAAGAAATGAAAAAATTTAACCATTAGGGTATAGGATTGAAGGGTGTGTGATAAAGGTGATCTATTTTTATATATAACCCCATAATTTTGCTCGTGAACCTAGGTTTGAAGCTTTGTTTTGTTTTACAACAAGTCACATTTACGAAGTGAAGCATTTGACCTTTTTCAAAATTAGTTCTTATTAACAACAAATTTTCTTTTCTTCAAAAGAGTATATAAATCCAAAACTAAAAGTGATCCCTACTATAACAAGGATGGTATTATTTTTTTTTTCATCAATCCCATTCACAAAACATTTCAATTAAAATCCAATGTCAAGTAAAAGGGATTGTGAGAAGAAAAAAAATAGATTTAAGCGATTAAAAAAGATAGGTGTTAGGAATAAAATTAGAAGAATTGGAGTGTTTACTAAAGAAGCCAAGTGAGTGACTCAAAAATGAGAAGAGGATGAAGACCTAGCAAAGTTGATGATGTTGATTTTGTATAATAATTTGCAAGGTTGTTGAACTAAAGACTAATAGAAATGAAAGTTTATTCTTATATAGGAATTCTAAATACATATTTAGGGAATTATTACTAACTTAATGATATGGATAATATTTTGAATTTGAGAGAATGGTAGATTCTTGAAAAAACAATCTAGTGATTACCAAATTGAAGGACCAAGTTTACTTCATGATAGACAAACAAATATATATCTATAAATTTATACAGAGTTAATTATATAAGATAATTTATGACTAAAAAACCATGCAATACATAAATACACACTCCATACAAGAATGCTTTATTCAACTAGTTTTTAAGTATGTTAAAATTTGAAAACCTACTATACAAGATCAAATTAGTTGGAAACACTTTTCTTCATTAGAAGCACCATATCATTTAGTCTTTTAAAACGTGTAACTAAAATTACCATAAAACAATAGTAAGAAGAACTTTTTTAAAAGAATAACTTATCATAACTATAGAGAATTTCACAATTCTAAACAAAAAGCAGAAGAAATGTGGGATAAGAAGTATGAGAAGACCAATGAAATTGTTTTGGTGGATTTAGAGAACAAGGAAGATGCTTCAAGGTCTTATCAACAATAAATGTACATTGTTACCATTTGTGGTGAAGAGGGGCACAAGTGATTTGAGTGTTGTTTTTGGGAGAATTTACATGGAAACTTTGGCACAACAATCAAGTAGGGCATAAGGAGAGGTAAGACGATTCAAAAGACTGTATGTTTCTACAGGACACCATTTTATGCACATGCAAAGAAGGATATCCAATGTCTAAAGTTATGTTTTCAATTGTTTTCATCAAATCTTGACGAAGTTTTATAAGGTTCCTCTTTTTTACTTTTGAACCATACTTTGCAATATATTTTATGATTACATGTTGAGAAACAACTAGATGAAAATTGGCATTAGATTGCCATAGTCTAAGAAGATAAACATTTAGCACATCATCAATACATGCATGCTATTTTATTTATTTTTCATTTATAATATATGAATTTAATATTGATTAATCACATGAACCTTTTGTGGAGCATTGTAGTCATATGCAATGTTATACTCCTTTTTATGCAAGCACAAATCTACACTACACTTTATATGTCTTTAAAAAACATGACCTCTTTAAAAAATTCTCATAACTTTCATGTGAGGATTGAAAGAAGAAAATTGTGAGGTTTTCAAATGTATGGATCATCATTTAGGATTCAAGGAACCATTAAATGTTATATATGATGATGGATGTCATGAATATTTAATGTTTTTATCTGTTTAACAAAGAATGTTTCTCAACATGCACATTGGAAGGAGGGATACACTTGCTCCTTCTATATCTTGAGAACTTTTCTCTCTTTTAAATCCTACAAGGATATCAAGCTTCAATCAAACTAATGTTTATATGTTTTATAGCACCTATGTGACAACCTTTTCCGCTAACCTCCTGTAAATATTTCCATAAATGAAATCCTTAGTTTTTGTGGGTTATTGATGTAGGAGCATCCAGCTAAGGGCATCATGATTGGGTGTTGGTCTCAGGCCAAGAAGGATAGCTTCAAGATTTTTAATTTCATTTACATTTAGTGAAGAAAACAGTGTCTAGAAGCTAGCTTGTTTTATTATTATTAGTTAAGGAATATTAGGAACAGTACAGTTAGGATAGTGTCATAACAGTTACATTGTTTTGTCATTTTCTGGGTCTATCTTACAGATGTCTGTCATAAACAAAATATGATATTGTAACTCCTACAATACTTTTGTAACTCCTACAGTACAAGAAAACACAGCATGATTAACGACCATGTAACTACAAAGAGTAACTGTATGGGAATCGAGAACAGTTTGAATAATTGTTTAAACACAATATAAAATCAATGTAATACAATCATGGAGGGATTCAGCACATAAGACGAGAAATACAATACAGAGAATAATTTTCTTTCTTCCGAAACATTTGAGTCCATCTGTAAACAGTTTTTTGTAACATTTATTTAATTTTCCCTTAATCATTGAGTAAGCCAAAAACTAAGCAAATACTGTGCGTTCCTAACCATTTCATTTATTTTCTTTCCTAAAGAATAGAAAGCGGACAGAGAAAGTGGACGAGCATTCCTAGCACGAAGATTGGCAGCAAACATACGGAGTTCCATAAATGAAAGCCAATCACATTACAAACATTTTGAAAAAGAATGAGAATGAAAACGCTGAGGAACAACCCCAGGACAGAGGTAAACGTAATGTAACCAAAATTCCTGTTAATTCCTTTTCATTGCCAACAAAAAAATATTCGTATACATACAATAGTCTAGGGATACCCATTCAAATGGTAGACATAACAATACAAACCAGCAAAACCCTAATGGTGAGGGTTTAGTCAGCTACCATCCAAAAGGTGGTTTACAGTTGCAAATTTCTAGAATAAAAATGAGGGTTTTGTACAAGACTGAACCAAGTTGCATAGCGACAACAGAGAAACTCGAGGGGACAAGAACTGGGACACTACCCAACAAACTAGCAGAGACCAACTAATAAAAACAAATTGATAACAGTAGCAAAGCCTACCGGAACAAATCCTGTAGAAATTTCATCGACCATGCTAGAGAACAAACCCCCACCTACGCAAGCAAAACAAGGAAATGTTGTTAGCCATGTGCAAATAGAGTAAAGGCAAGAAACGACCGAAGAAGGAGAAAATGAATGCACAACTAGTAGAATTGCTTTACCTGGAGAGTAGTTGCGTGGAAAGAGTGAAACCCCACTAAGCCACAGCCAACGGTGAACCCATGAGACCAAGGAGCAGGCCTCATTAGAACTAGAGGAAAATGAAAAGGACAAGCAATCATGGAGGGATAGCTTACCTGAACATAGCTAAGAAGTTGAGGAGGAGGCCACCACGACTGTGACCTGTAGAATGCAACATGGGTAACCCATTAACCAAATTTAATAACTAGAAGAACTACAATGAAATGAAAATAGTGGAGCAGGGACAAGTTTAGTAACCGAGCAGATAGAGACAACAACAACTCTCTTGCACAAATGAGAAGAACCCTCATACTGTGCCCAAGTAACCGAGCAATGAAATCACCAGAACAAATGGAGGCATCATCCCAACAACCAGCATAATCCATAGCTGGGTGCATGCAGAGCCTATTGCTCAACTCCATACATTCATAGCACAAATCCTCACTACCAGTCTAAACCCTTAGCGTAGTGAAAATACAAGTGCAAAATGAAGAAATGACATAGAATGCAGGGTTTTGGCATAAACCAAGAGTGGGAAACAGTAACCGAGGCAAGTACTGCCAACACAACATCATTAAAGTCCGACATAAATGCCAAATCTAGAACCATCCTATGATTAACCCCTAATCACAAGTATTAAGACCCAAATCATTTACTAATCAATTAATTGTTGACTAGTGCACTATTATATCATTGTTAAATATTACATTGTGGAATTGCGGGCTGGTCCCATCATAGTGGTATCAGAGCAGGATTTAGAGTTTTCCCGAGAGATGGAAGTTGGAAGACGAGGATGTGGAAGAGGTGCTTGGAGAGCAGCAGATGAAGGATTGCGGGAGGAAATCAGGATCCTTACTGCCCATTTGGAGGTAGTTGAAGCAGGAAGGAGAAGGGATCCAGAGGTAGGAGATGACAATGACGAAGAAGCTGTAGTGACAACAGATGGATCGGATGAAGAAGGGTTGGAAATGAGATTGTTGAGGTCGGTCTTATTGGCGAGTAGCAAGCCTAAACTAGAAATCCCAAATTATGATGGCAACTTGTCCACAGAGGTTTTGTTGGACTGGATCAGCTAACTTGACAAATATTTTGAGTGTGAAGAGATCAGTGAAAATCCCAGAGTTAAGTTCGCAGCGACCAAGTTGAAGAGACACACAGCCCCGTGGTGGGACAATGTCCAAGTAGAGAGAAGAAGGATGAACAAAATACCAATAAAGAAATGGCCCAGGATGGTGGCCAAGTTGAAAGGCAGATTTCTGCCCAAGGATTACCAAATTGCACTGCATCGGCAAGTGTAGAATTTGAAGCAAAAAGGGATGACAGTGACAGAGTACACTGAAGAATTCGACTGGGTAAATTTAAGACCTGGTTATACAGAGGACACCCCAGAGAAAACATCAAGGTGTGTAAATGGTTTAAGATTATAAATATTGGATGAAATCAGCATTCTTTCCTCGAAAAACATAGAAGAAGCATACCAGAGTGCTATGAAAGTAGAGGAGAAGATCACCAGAAAACAAAATACTAGGAGAGGATGAAGAACTGATAGAGGAAGAGGATAGTCTTATGGCAGAGGGCGAACTGCTAGCAATAGTGAAGAAGGTAGCAGTTCCAAAACTTCTGGGACTGTAGAAAAAGGTGACAACACGAGAGGTGGTAGGCCATATCAATGAGGAAGGGGAAATGGCTGAGGTAGAGGAGCTAACTATCAGTGCTATTGGTGCCATAAGTGGGGGCGCAGATCTTTTGAGTGTCTAGAGGCGGAACAAGCTGGACAGATAGGTGCATATGTTGCACAGCCAGAGGAAGCAAAGGCACCTCCCCAAGAAGCAGAAAATGTGCTAGAAATAGGGGAAGCCTTAGTTTTGAACAAAGTGTTGCTAAAACCAGCTAAAGAAACAACTTAACAAAGTCAAAGGAAAGCATTGTTTTGGACAGTTTGTAAGTCACACGAGAAATGTTGTACGCTGATTATTGATAGTGGGAGCACAGATAATCTAGTTGCCATGGAGATGGTTGAGAAGTTGGGGTTGAAGTGGTTGAAGCACCACACTCCTTACAAGGTATCATGCCTGCAAAAAAGCCATCAACTGCTGGTGGATGAGCAATGCAAAGTTGAGTTCCATATTGGCAGATATAAGGATAAGGTTATTTGTGCTATAATGCATATGGATGTATGTCACATACTGCTAGGCAGGCCATGGCAGTATGACAGGAAGGTAGTACATGATGGAAAGACAAACTGTTATAAGTTTGTCAAAGATGGGATCAAGAACACGCTTGTGCCCATCAAGTAAGAATAGACAGCGGAAACAAGCAGGATGAGGGTGTTACTAATGGGCAGAAAACAATTTTTTAAGGAAATTGAAGATAGTGAAGTAAGCTATGTTGTTGTAAGAAGAGCGAAGACGGTGCTACTACACATAGAGGTGTTAGATTTGCCTGCGGAAATTTAGCAGATGTTGCAGGAATTTAGTGATATAGTAGTGGAAGACTTACCAGATAAATTGCCTCCCAAGAGAAGTATAAGTCATCATATTGACTTTAGACCCGGAGCAAGTCTACTGAATAAGGCAGTGTATTGGATAAGCCCCAAAGACAATGAGGAGATCAGAAAATAGGTGTAGGAATTGCTAGATAAAGGGCTGATAAGGGAGAGTTTGAGCTCCTGCAAAGTTCCAACATTTCTCGCTCCCAAGAAAGGAGGAGAATTGCGAATTTGCAAAAATTTGAGGGCCATCAACAAGATCACCATCAGGTACAGATTTCCACTGCCACGGATGGACGACGTGATGGACTGCCTGAGCAGGGCAGCATATTTTTCAAAGATTAATTTAAAGAGTGGGTATCATCAGATTCGAATCCGAGAAGGGGATGAGTGGAAGACAACCTTCAAAACCAATGAAATACTGTATGAGTGGCTGGTAATGCCATTCGGACTGAGTAATGCACCCAGTACTTTTATGCGACTGATGAACAAAATGCTAAAATAATTCATTGGAAAGTTCCCAATAGTGTACCTGGATGATATATTAATTTTCAGCAAGACAAGGGAGGAACACTTTCGACATGTTCGAAGTGTGCTAGAAAATTTGTAGCAGAATTAGCTGTTGATAAATTTGAAAAAAAATACACTTTTCTACAAAAATAATTGGTTTATCTAGGTTTAATGATTGCAGAAAACGAGTTGAAGATGGATCCAAAGAAGATTGTAACAATTGTCAACTGGCCATCCCCAAAAGGTCTATTTGAGGTATGTAGTTTTCATGGGCTGGCAAGTTTTTACAGAATATTTATAAGAAATTTTAGTGAAATCTGTGCACCTATGTTGGACACTATAAAGAAGGCAAGTCAGCCTTTTCATTGGACCGAGGCAGCGGAAAGGATTTTTCAGCTAATGAAGAAGAAGATCACAGAGAGGCCGATCCTGAGATTGTCAGATTTTAAAAATCTTTTTCAGGTTCACTGTGATGCAAGCTATACAGCCATTGGAGCTATGCTTAGCCAAGAAGACAAACCTTTTGTAGTTTTCAGCAAGAAGTTGAATGAAAGCAGGTAGAAGTATTCATCCTATGACAAGGAATTCTAATTTGTTGTCTAAGCACTAAAACATTGCAGACACTATCTATTGAGGAATGAGTTTGTTTTATTCTCAGATAATTCTGCACGTCAGTATGTGATGCAACAACACAAGCTGAATCACAAGCATGCTAAGTGGGTTGAATATTTGCAGAGTTTCACCTTTGTGTTGAAACACATCAGTGGGTAGGCCAACAAGGTCGCAGATGCGTTAAGCGGAAAAGCCTTACTCTTGCAGGAGAGTACGATACAAGTGTTGGGCTTTGAGCATTCGAAAGACTTGTATCAAACTGACACAGACTTCAAAGAGGCTTATGAAGCCTGTCAGAATCCTTTGGTGAGAAACAATAGTTCATGGTTGGACTATAATTTGCAGGAGAAGCTGTTGTTTAGAGGGGGACAGTTATGCATCCCTGATTGCTCAATGAGAGAGAATATCATTGGGGAGAAGCATAGTGGAGGTCTAGTTGGACATTTCAGCATAGACAAAACATTAGAGAAGCTCAACCATTTTTATTATTTCCCCAAAATGTGAAGGGATGTGCAGATATTTGTGACTAGATGTAAAGTCTGTCAGTTGGCAAAAGGACACAGTCAAAATATGTGACTCTACATGCCATTGCCCATTCCAAGTAGACCGTGGGACTGAGTAAGCTTGGACTTCATCTTGGGTTTGCCAAGGACATAGCGGGGTTATGATTCGATGATGGTAGTAGTAGACTAGTTTTTTAAGATGGCGCATTTCATCCCTTACAGAAAACCAGTGATGCCACTCACGTGGCCCACTTGTTCTTTATAGAGATCGCCAGGCTACACGGTCTACCTAAGTCCATTCTCTCTGACAGGGACGGGAAGTTTACAGGGCACTTTAGGCACACCTTGTGGAAGAATATGGACATGCAGTTAAGTTTTAGCTCTTCTTATCACCCGCAGACTGACGGGCAAATAGAGGTGCTAAACAGGAGTCTGGGGAACCTGCTACGAAGTTTGATCGGTGAAAATTCGCGAATGTGGGATCGAGTACTTGCCTAGGCAGAGTTTGCTTACAACGACTCACCCAATCACAACATGGGTTAAGTCCTTTTTAGATCTTATGTGGCATGTGTCCTCGTAGAGTACACGAATTACGAGATCTAGGATAGCAAGAAAGATGAAGTGCTGATGGGGAGGATTTCGCTAAAGCGATGAATGATTTACATGAGCAGGTGAAAATAAAGTTGCAGGACAACAGTAAAAAATATAAGCAGCGAAAAAATTTGAAACGGAGAGAGGTGCAGTTTAATGTGGGGGATGAAGTCCTCGTGCATTTGCGCAAGGAGCATTTTCCTAGAGGTGCATATAACAAGCTAAAGTACAAGAAGATAGGCCCTTGCAAAGTTCTCCGGAAATTTTCAGCAAATGCTTATGAATTACAGCTGCCACCAGGAATAAGCATCTCACCCATCTTTAATGTGGCAAACCTATTTCCATACACTGCTGATCCAGTGGAAGACAGTATTGCGTGGCCTACACAGGAAACAAAGGAGGGAAGTGATACTTGGATGAGACAAATTCCTTAAGCTCAGCCCCTCGAGATCTAGAGGATTCTCTACACTCAGGTGGCCAAGCGAACTCGATGGAAAGAGTATTTGCAATATTTGGTCAAGTGGAAGAACTATCCTATTGAGGACAGTTCGTGGCTTAACGCTAGACAGATAGAGTAGGTGGGTTATCTAGTCAAGAAGCTCATGGACCAGAGTCATGAATTTTTCTTACCCCAGAAGCTTGATGTAGGAGCATCCAGCTAAGGGCATCATGATTGGGTGTTGGTCTCAGGCCAAGAAGGACAGGTCCAAGATTTTTAATTTCATTTACATTTAGTGAAGAAAACAGTGTCTAGAAGCTAGTTTGTTTTATTATTATTAGTTAAGGAATATTAGGAACAGTATAGTTAGGATAGTGTCATAACAGTTACATTGTTATGTCATTTTCTGGTTCTATCTTACAAATGTCCGTCATAAACAAAATATGATATTGTAACTCCTACAATACTTTTGTAACTCCTACAGTACAAGAAAACCCAACATGATTAACGACCATGTAACTACAAAGAGTAACTGTATGGGAACCAAGAACAGTTTGAATAATTGTTTAAACACAATATAAAAATCAATGTAATACAATCATGGAGGGGTTCAGCACATAAGACAAGAAATACAATAAAGAGAATAATTTTCTTTCTTCCGAAACATTTGAGTCCATCTGTAAACAGTTTTTTGTAACATTTATTTACTTTTCCCTTAATCATTGAGTAAGCCAAAAACTAAGCAAATACTATGCGTTCCTAACCATTTCATTTATTTTCTTTCCTAAAGAATAGAAAGCAGACAGAGAAATTGGACGAGCATTCCCAACATGAAGACTGGCAGCAAACATACGGAGTTCCACAAATGAAAGCTAATCACATTACAAATAGTTCCAAAAAGAATGAGAATGAAAACACTGAGGAACATCCATAGGACAGAGGTAAACGTAATGTAACCAAAATTCCTGTTAATTCCTTTTCATTGCCAACAAAAAAATATTTGTATACATACAACAGTCCAGGGATTCAAACGGTGGACAGAACATTACGAACTAGCAGAACCCTAAGGGTGAGGGTTTGGCTGACCACCATCCAAAAGGTGGTTTACAGTTGCAAATTGCCAGAATACAAACAAGGGTTTTGTACAATACTGAACCAGGTTGCATAGCGACAACAGAGAAACTCGAGTGGATGAGAACTAGGACACTGCCCAGCAAACTAACAGAAACTAACTAATAAAAACAAATTGATAACTGTAGCAGAGCCTACCAAAACAAAGCCCATAGCAATTTCGTCGACCACGCTAGAGATTGAAGCCCCACCTATGCAAGAAAAACAAGGCAATGCTGTTAGCCATATGCAAACAGAGTAAAGGCAAGAAATGACCGAAGAAGGAGGAACTGAATGCACAACTAGTAGAATTTCTTTACCTGGAGAATACTTGCATGGGAAGAGTGAAACCCCATTAAGCCACAACCAACGGTGAACCCCTGAGACCAAGGAGTAGGCCTCATTACAACCAGAGGAAAACAAAAGGGATAAGCAATCATGGAGGGACAACTTACCTGAATAGAGCTGTGAAGCTGAGGAGGAGTCCACCGCGACTGTGACATGTAGAACGCAACATGGGCAACCCATTAACCAAATTTAATAACTAGAAGAACTATAATGAAATGAAAACAGTGGAGCAGGGACAAGTTTAGTGACCGAGTAGATAGAGACAGTAGCAACTCTCTTGCACAGATGAGAAGAACCCTCATACTGTGCACAAGTAACCAAGCAATGAAATCACCAGAACAAATGGAGGAGTCATCCCAACAACCAGCATAATGCATAGTTGGTTGCACGTAGATCCTGTTGCTCAACTCCATACATTTGCCGCACAAACCCTCACTACCAGTCCAAACCCTCAGCACAGCGAAAATACAAGTGCAAAATGAAGAAATGACATAGAATGCAGGGTTTTGGCGTAAACCAAGAGCGGGAAATAGTAACCGAGGCAAGTACCACCAACACAGCATCATTAAAGTCCGACATAAATGCCAAATCTAGAACCATCCTATGATTAACCCCTAATCACAAGTATTAAGACCCAAATCATTTACTAATCAATTAATTGTTGATTAGTGCACTATTATATCATTGTTAAATATTACATTGTTGAATTGTGGGTTGGTCCCATCAGTTATCCTAAACCATAACAATGATTAGGTGGTTCAAAATTTGCATGAATTCAAGTGGTTTCAGAAAATTCCAACAAACCATTAATCACAGGGAGTCATTTTTCTTTACTTGTTGTCACATCTCAATTTTTAACTACATGGTATTACTTTCAATGCTTATTTTATCCTAGTTATATTGTTTCATTCTCCATTTTTTTCTTATTTTGAATCATATTTACTAATGCATACCATATGGAATAGGTAATATGAGAAGTGAGACAACTTGAATTACCTGTATTTGCATGAATTTGTTGAATTGCATAATCTTACTTTTCTCTCAATGTTTGTCGTGTTTTTCTCATCCTTTCTTTATCTTTTTCTCACACTTCATCTATTCTTGGCACTTTCTCTCCTTTTTTAGATTGAAATATCCAATTTCCCATGTTTGCTGTGAATTATTGTGAAATTTCTATGTTCTGTTATATTTCTATGAATGAATGTTTGTTGTTATTTTTCTATGCACGCACATTTAGATTTGTTCTATTTTATTTTTTTTGGGGTGGTAGCAAGATATCAATCGAGTTGTTAGCTTGATTGAGCTCCTAGGTCCATAATATTTCCATCAATGCCATAAATATAGTTTGTTCTTGGTTATGTTTGCCATGGCTCGGTCGAGTCATAAGCTCGATCAAGCTTGATAGCTCAATCGAGCCTCGTATTAACCATGTTACTGACTCAATAAAGGGTTTCTTAAACCCTCAATTGAGATATTTTAAATTTTATTTCAAGCACTCAATCGAGTTTTTTAAGCGCTTGATCGAGTTGTTGAGGTCTTAGAAAACACATTTTTAACACCCCTTCTATAGATGTCTCTACAACGCCAATTTGTACCCTAACAGACTTAAGGTAGAATTTGTCCTTAAGTGGCGAAGTTGGTCATGTTGGATTTATGAAAGAATCCTCTATCCAATGGAATATGAGTTTGACATTTTGGAATTCATATGATATTTTTCATCTAATTTCTTTTAAACATAATGCTTGAATTTATTTTTGACAGTTTCAAAAGGGTTGAATAAAAAATCAATGACATAAAATATAGACAACGAAAAAATTTCAAAAAATACCACTATATTCGTGAATAAGTCCTCTTCAAAAAGGTACTCTTGGTTTTTGAATTTATTTAAATAGTTGAATAAAAATTATATGAACACGTGTCTACAAAATGCAATTGAAATATTACTTCTCCAACTTCAAAAAATAACAAAAAATATAATTTTGCATATAAAACAAATTTTTGATATGCATGAATTAGTTCTCTTTGTAGAGCATGCTCATATTTTTTTTTTTTTTTAATTACATAGTTTAGACCAAGCTACGCTATGTGAACACACACATCTGTTCAAATGTGTGGAAAATTGCAAGGAAAAGCATTTAATTTAGTGGGAAATTGATAGATTATGCAACACTAATTTATTTTACAAAAACTATCATTAGGACAAAAACATAATTCTCCACAAATTGTCTTTTTACTCCAAATCAAAATTTACAATGCTTATATGAATTTTGAGGGCTTCAATTCGATAAAAGAGTAAAATTTTGAAATTCCATTGGCACATTTGGCCCAAAAGTGTATCCCATCCTCATGCATTCGCCACAAAACATGGAATTTAGTCAATTAAATTTTTATATTAATCCTCCTTAGTCTTTAAAATGGACCAACCATCCCACACTAAAAGAAAAAAAATTCTACAACACCTTGCATTTATTCCATTTAAAATTTTGGATTGATCTTTAGTGGTATTATTTTTGGTGTTCTAACATATGGAATAGGGTTTATTGACATGTTTTGACATATAATATATTATTAATTTATCACTACTTTTTTTATGTTCTAATACATGGATTAAGTTTCATTAAATTGTTTTACTATATAAGATATTATTTTCATATATCGGTAATTTTTTTAATAAAACACCACTCTAACAAACATGTAATATGTATTAAAAGTATTAAGGAAATTTAAATAATTTTAAGTAGCATTTGGCTAAAGAATATCAATGTCATGGCAAAGCTACACACACTCAATCGGAATTACAAAACTTTGTTTTAGTAGAAGGTTGGGAATCACTTTGACCTAATATCTAATATTATTTTATATTGGATTTATTTTTAGGTAAGCATGAGGTAGTTCTCTAGAAACCAATACATGATAATTTCCAAGCTAGTTTTTGATGTTTTAAGTGCTTTTAACTGGATTTATCAATGAAATATTTGTTTACAAAATATTTTCTTATTTTGGTACTTTTTTGTTAAGTATATGAACTTCTTTTTATGACAAGATGATAAATCCCTAAAGACATCAAGAAGAAGCCTTTGAACTATAAAAAATATTTTCTCATGAAACCCATGATGCAAGTATTAGAAAATACATTTTTGTTATCTTTGTCTTCTTCATAAATGCATAATTACAAGTCATTATGAAGACCGAAACTAGTTACATTCTACAACACTCCCTCTTAACTAGGGAGGTATTCATAATGATTCCTAGTCACACTCAATCATTTGAAGGGATATCATAAGAAGAGTCACATTGGTAACCCTTCTGTTTTAGCATCATAGTAACCAACATTGTTTCCACTGCAAGGCCTTGACTGACAGCTCTATATCTCATCAGATCAGAGCACAATGTTGGCGAGACCAATGACTATAGACACCTTCATCATTGTCTATCAAGATACATACCCACCCGGGTGTTCACTGATTATGACCTTCTAGGACTATTCTTATCATGGGTTTCCAGCCCTCAAAGAATATTGATCCTCTTGCCTACTCTTATCTTGGATGTCCTACACATCCTCAAAGTTTGTCATATGCCAGATGATTTCCCAATCCTTCATTCTTTCTTCCCAAGTGAAGACAATAATGTTATGTCTATCTCTCCCTCTCAACTAGGGAAGATATGACCATTCCTGTAAAGGAATGTACCCAATTTCCCTCTGACTAGGAACTTGCCCAAGCTCGAACTCAATTAGGGGCTTGTCATAGCTCCCTCTTAACTATGGACTCCCCTTTTCATCAGTAGCTTCTTCTTTGTGGGTCCTTCACCTGCTTGATCAATTTCCTCGCTTGATGTCATGAAATTTTATCGAGCTTCTTCCTTGTAGGGCATTAGCCATCGATCACTTTCCTTCTTGGTTTGTCATGTTATTTCTTTCTTCATGGAAAGTGGCCTTCTTGATGTATATCGGGAACCTTTTTCATATGGCTACTTCTTCCTCATTATGTTGATTTCAAGAATTTCCATCCATCACATGAATGCTAGTTGTACTTGTACTTACAACTCTTGCTCCAGTAGCCCTACATGAACTCATCCATATATTATACAAGAAATCAAAGCATAACATTAAATAAAATAGTACCTTACGAGATGGCTCTTCATCATGGAATATTTTTGTAGGTATCAACATCATGTATACATGTTGACACATAACCCAAAGATATCCATTGTCAAGGGAATCCATATTTTTCAGACTTTCATCAGAGTCTTCATATCTATCCAAGAGATTTCCTAGTCAAATCTTCTTGGTCTTTTTGGATATTGATTTCCTTCATCATGGTTTCATATCTCACAATCTCTTCCTTCCTCACTCATTCCACTCCCAAGAGCTTCCAATCAGAGTACCTTAATTGTAGTCAACAACCTCATACTTCATATGAGGACATATTATGTTGATTTCATCTAGTGCGGTTCATGCCTTTCAGCAAGCTATTATAGGAGGAGATCCATTTTACCTTAGATCATGCTTCTCAAGATAGAATTAGTGATCCATGTTACCTGAAATGATACAACATGAATTTATAATATTAAATACAAGCATGCATACCTCATTTTACCTTTAGATCATCTAGACTTCTTTCAAAAACTTCCTTGATTGAAAATATCTTCAATCCCTTGATATGCTTCATCATACCATCATCCCATGAATTATATAAGTTGGAGTTCCTTATGAAACACTTGCTTCCTCTCTAGATTAGTGATCCCTCCAATGAGGATTCCATCATATAATCTTGAGGATCTTGCATATCCTCATCTGGTAGACGTTTCCTTTTCAACTTGATGTATGATGAACCTTGTCCTAGATGACTTCATCCTTTCCTTCAATGTCTAATGAGGTCACCAAGAGCCATACCCTTCATGTTTGACTGCAATGGATTTTGTCTAAGTGGTATGACCTTCTTTTCTACATTTTTTAGAGAATATATCTTCTATCATTTAATATATCTCTTTTATGTCTCCTCTCCTACAACATAGGTATGAGAGGATATTTGACTGATTTCATAAGAATCCTATGAGTCCCTTGATCCTTTTACATGCATTCAAACAATGCTTGACCTTTAGAGACTTTTCCATAGATATCACTTACTTCTCTTTCAGATATTATACATATCCTCCTTTCCTATGCAAGGAATTTCGATGACCCAACCAATTTATTCATATCCTTGTAAAAATGAAGTCATTTAAACCAAGGATTGGTTATAAACATGAAATATACTTAATTGCCACGTGAAGAGGAGATCTTCGCCTTGATACTTCCTTGAATGAGATCCTTGCTTGAGCTCCCTAGCATGACACAACTGAAATCATTTTACAAGACTTTCTTTGAGACCTTCTGGCACTATCCAACACGAAGCACCATAGCATAATTATAACATTACTGAAACTGCTTCAGACTTCTCATACATCTGATTCATAGACACCGTTCATCTTATGGTATTGTCATATAGGTCGAACCAATCACTGTTTGAGATTAATTGTAACAAAGTAGCAACTGCAAGGTGAATGATGCTATTATTCTTGACATCGAGAAAAATCATGTGGCATGTTACTATGACATTATGTGGTATTAGTATTGTCATTGTTCCAAACTTCTTGTTACCAAGGTTATAAAATTGTCAAATGGCACTTATACAGTGGAGAACTGCCACTGTAGTAGCACCAAAATTTTATCCATCTTCTTAACTAAGGTTATGGGATCTTTCTTAAAAAGATCCAAGATTGATGTCATTGTTATACTAAGCATTTATCAAAATTCTAGTTAGTAGCAAACTGAAGCCAACATGTAGACCATCTGAATTGCAATACCTATACTTGTAAAGGTATGTCAAGGACTGTGTATTAGTGAACCGAGACTGAGGGAGGTATCTGAGTATAGAGAGGATCTGAGCCTATGATTAATTCCACAATGTATACTTGACTTTAATCCAACCTAGCTTGATATTGTGGATTAGATAGAGATATGCTGGATTTGCTAAAATGGAGAGTCACAAAAATGCACCAAAGAGTTTAGAATTGATACCGAACTAGAAGTAACACAGAGATATAATGTTGAATCAATCACTGAGGTGATTTCAATCCTTCGCCCAAGACATAGCCAACTCTTAAGTGTCACTAAGATGCCTTTAACTGTAACCATATCTCTGATACCATGTTGAGAATTGCGTAGGGAAAACATCATTTTTAAATTATCTTACATGATTACTACTTGTGTAACTCTTATTTTATTATCATTTTCCTTGATTATTATTTATGTGTAGTACATCAAACAACAATCAAAACAATAAGAACAGTGACACAATGATTAGGCTTGAAGCCAAGGCTAAAACCCCTCCTCTTGAGGGGAAAGCCCACAACTCTCTTCTTATAGATTCTTCACTAGATGAACATGCTGACCTTGACAAATATAATTGACCATAACTACCTCTCCTATATCAAGACACAATCATCCTTCCTTGCAGTACCTTGTAGAATCATGTAGCATTATCATCATGATGTAGCTATGATACCCATTCGAAGCCTATTATTATTCATATGAAAGAGTCCCTCTGTGACCCATCCGAGATTGTCTTACTGTGACATATGAATTCTTCTATGGCATCCAAACAATTCAACTTCACATCTGAATTCTTCTTATGGTATCCAAACTAATCCATTGTGGCACATATCTAAAACTATAACTCTGTTTTTATGATTTGAAAATCTCATAGTGATCCGAAAAACTATGTCTCTGCATTTTGATTTGAGCTTCCTTTATATAGTGGTTGGTGCCTACATTTTATCCGATGTGAACTATTAAACTGACGTGTCCATATATGCAAGCCGACATGTCACATTTGAGCAGATATTAATATATATATTGGAGCTGGCATGGAGCTTCTTTCTGGACATATTGAAGCTGACTTAAGGATGATTGTGCTTGTCTATTTTGAATTACTTTTACAAGTGTAACAACACTTCATGTACATGAGTCTGCATTATACATTTACTATAAGAGGACAAATACCTTAAGACATCAAGAAGAAGTCTTTAACCTATAAAAATTCCTTGCTCATGAAACCCATAATGCAAGTATTGCAAAATACATTTTTATTATCTTTGTATTCTTCATAAATTCATAATTACAAGTCATTATGAAGAGAAAACTAGTTACACTCTACAACACACCTTTTAGAGGGAGTCGAGCTCCCCCCTTAGGATCAAGGATGTCATGCTCGTTCTGAGCCTAAAGAAAAATATCGTCTTTGTTGCTGTTTTGGAATATCATGGTTATGGTGTGATCTTCAACAAAGGAAAGGCATTATTGAGACACACAGCCACCATACAGGTGATGCATATTTGGGTTCATGTGAAGAGCCTATATAATCTATATGTGGAAGATTGTCATGCATTAAGCACTAAGGCAGAGAAAATGAAGAGTCATGATGTCAGTGAGCTTTGGCGTAAAATAATTTACCAATTGCATCATGGTTCCTTGAGGTTTAGAGAAAAAATAACCACATGCCTCCCCAAAGGAGCACTTGAGGAGTAGGATGTATGTAAAGAATGTACTTTGGGGAAGTACACAAAATCCATATTCCGTGATTGAGACAACAAAGCACATGTAGTCTTGGAAATGATCCATTATGGTGTCTTTGGACCTTTCTTGACAACCTTGACTGCCATACACAAATAATTTATCATTTTTGTTGATGACTTATCATGGAAGTTCTATATCTTCTTCCTGCAGAAGAAAAATTATAACTTCTGCTAGTTCACATAATTCAAGGCAATGGTTGAGAAAGAAATCGACAAGAAGGTGAAGGCTCTCAGGAGCAATAATGGAGGTGAGTATGTGTCGAATGAATTTAAAAAAAAAATGGGAAAAAGAAGGCATTCGATGAGAGTTGACAACACCCCACAACCCATAGCATAATGGGGTGGCTGAGAGAAAGAACCATAACATTGTGGGAGCAGTGAGGGTGATGTTGTATGATGAAGGCTTACCTCTTCACTTGTGGGCTGAAGAATGAAACACAACAATATATTTGCATAATCGAAGTCCTCATCATATTCTTGGCACGATTACACCGAAGGAGGATTTCTTGGTGAGGAAGTCAGATGTGTTGCACTTTAGTATTTTTGGAGCCTTTCTTTACTACCATATCTCCAAAGGATCATGGAAGAAGCTAGAGCCAACAACAGAATTAGGGATATTTGTGGGTTACACAAAAACTCCACAAAACTATCGTGTGTACTTGTCATCCCTTAGGATGACAGTTGGTAAAACAGATGTAAAATTTGACGAGGAGAAAGCGATGTGGTGCTCTCTCGAGAGGGAGCTTGAGATCCCACTAGAAGAGCAGATTTTAGCTCAAAAGGAGGAACCTCAAGAAGTTGCAAAGTAGCCACAACTTGAGGAGTAGAGACTGGACACAACCACTCAGGTAGAACCATCCAAGGAAGGTAGAAAAAGAACCAAGGAATTTTAAATTCTTGTGTAGGATGCGAGGTAGAATGTGGGTGCTCCTTCAAATCAGCACAAACAGAGAAGGTCACTTGATCAATACACTAGCTACATGGCTCTAATGATTGAGCTTGTAGATATTTAGCTATCCTCTTCTGACAAATTAGTAGAGAAACCTGTATGGTTGATGCAATGATGGATGAATATGAATCCATTATAAAAACAAATATTTGGAAGTGGTCCCAAGGCCAGTAGATAAATCAATTATGGGTTTGAGATGGATCTTAAGGTAAGGCATGTAGTAGGCAGAAACATAGAGAAGTATAAGGCCATATTTGTGGCCAAGGTGTACTCTCAAGTTGAATGGATTGACTATGAGGAGACCTTTTCTCATGTAGCAAGGTACTCACCAATTAGATCAATTCTTTCTTTGGTTGCACATATGGGGTGGAAGATCCAACAAATGGATGTAAAAAAAAGATTTCTCAATGGAGTTATTGAGGAGGAGGTGTACATCGAGCAACCAGAAGGTTTTGATAAATTTGATCGAGAGTATTATGTGTGCAAACTCAAGTGAGCATTGTATGATCTCAAACAAACACCTCGTGCTTGGTACACCAGGATCGGTAGGTATCTCACCAGTTTGGGCTTCACCAAAAGTAAAGCAGATGCACACCTCTAACATATATTGGTAGTAGGTAAATTTCTTATTATTGTCATATATGTTGATGATTTTATTTTAACTAGTGATGAGAAGTTGATTAGATATTGTAAAGGGGGCCTTGTAAGGGAGTTTGAAATGAAGGACATGGGTCTCATGCACTACTTCCTCGAGTTGGAAGCATATCAAGGTGATGGTGAACTATTTGTCTCTCAAGGCAAGTATGTAAATGGGATACTAGATAGTTTCTACATGGAGAGTTGAAAACCCATGGAGACACCTCTAGTGACCAATTGGAGGAAAGAGGATGCCACTTTAGGTGAGGAAGTCAATGCTATCATTTATGGATGACCCTTTGTGTTAGAACCTCTCACACACCTTCCTTGACTCACTGCAGCAGTCACACCATTGCTATTGATAGAGTTATCTAACTTGCCTCTGTGTGACATCATGGTCAAGGAATTACCTTACGACCCATTGTTGGTACTCCTACACCAAACAGTCTGATGTCTAATTGGGACTTCTTACCGGGGAGATCCCCTTGACATGTTGGCGGGTCCAACACCATCAACATTTATGGCACTAGAAGGAGGACTTGATGACAATTTATGTCCTCTCATCCATTTTTGAACCTTTGCACATCTTTCATGGATTCTTGCACTCTTCTTCCTCCGTGGTGTTTTTAAAATCGTGAAGATGTATCCATCACGGGTGTTATCACTGACAAAATTTCAATGCCAAATGTCCTACATTTGTTTGATGGTAAAGGTTGGTGCTAGTCTAAGTTTGAATTTTTGTTTGCCTTAGAGTCTTGAGTCAACTATGTATTCTCACCCATCACTGGTCATTCTCAGTCATCCCCGTCTCATAGCCATGTGTGAAACTGTGCATGAGTTACAATGTGTCACAAAGCTTTTTAGGTTATTTTGTAGCTCATGTGATAATTTTAAAGTGTTTCCGCAGCGCATAAAGCCTTTTTGTAATTTCGCAGCACAACATGTTTTAGGCTGCGCTACAAAATTGGGGATTTGTTCGAATCCATAGCAACTGTCATGCAAAATAGCTATGCGGTGGATGTATTTTATAGGTGGCATATTCTCAAGCTCCTGCGTGTACGCTTGTCATCAATTCTGAATCTCTGGAAACTTTTAATGATGTCTGTGAGCAAGAGGGTATTGCTGGAGAAGATTGCCCACTTAGCTACTGATATGGGTTTCCCCATGGATTTCAGAACTAATTTATGCAATAAGTATCCTGAGTTTTTTAAGGTTGTTGATACAGATTATGGGCCTGCATTGGAGTTGACTTCATGGGATCCTACTCTTGTAGTCTCTTTTGCAGAAAAGGCCTCGGAAGAAGCTAATATTCTGGACAGTGAACTTATACTTGACAAGCCTCGGAAGTTCAAGAATTTAAATCTTCCAAATGGGTACAGCCTGTCCAGGAAAGATAAGCAGCGTATTCTTATGTTCCAAGAAATGCCATTCATTTCACCTTATTCAGACTGTACTCATTTGCAACCAGCTTTGATGGAGGCAGAGAAGCATGCCTGTGCAGTAATTCATGAGTTGCTAAGTCTTATGGTGGAGAAGAGAACACTGGTTGATATTCTAACCCATTTCATGCATGCCTTCAAGTTTTCTAACAAGGTGAGAGCGATGCTTTTGCGCCATTCTGAACTTTTCTACGTGTCATCCAAGGGAGTGGGAATACAGTATCGCCCTAAAATAAATCCAGGACTTTCAAGCCCAGGTTGCGGTGCTTTTAAAAGAATGCGGAGACATTCAACTTCGATTTGGTATTAGTGAAGGTGTTTCTAAAGATGATGCTATTATTAATGCTGTTCCTCAGGCTTGTGAGTTTGCAAATGAGCTTCGTGCTAGTACTAAAGTATCAAGAAATCAGACAGTCTGTCTTGAAGGATCTACTAGTTCCAGTGTTAGCAGCGCGGATACTTCAACTGTCTCTGAAGCATATGCAAAAATGCTCACTATTTTCATTCCGTTACTTGTAGATGAGAGTTCATTTTTTGCATCATTCATGTGTTTTGAAGTACTCCCGCTTGTTCCCCCGGGAGGTCCTTCAAGTGCTGCTAAGGATGGAGCCAACAGTGATGATAGTGAAGATGATTTGAGTCTTATGGATCTCGAGGGAAATGACGTTAAGCCTAGCTAGAATTCTGTGGAGTTGGAGGCTCTCAATGAAGAGCTCGAAAAATTACTTGACGGAATTCAAAAAGACTTTTATGCAGTTGTGGACTGGGCATACAAGATTGATCATTTACGATGTATCTCCATGCATGGGATTACTGAGCGATATCTCTCTGGCCAGAAGGCTGATGCAGCTGGTTTTGTGCGCCGCTTGCTTGGTGACCTACATACAAGAATTACAGCTTAATTTAATAAGTTTGTTGATGAGGCTTGCCATCAAATTGAGAGGAATGATCGTAATGTAAGACAAGTGGGCGTCCTTGCATATATCAGAAGATTTGCTATCAAGAAAAGGGACAAATAAGCAGGATTTGCAGACGTTGATGCCAACTATGTGGTGGCTTGGTTCTCATGAAGATTTGTCTTCAGAAAGTAATATGAGACAGACAACTTTGACATTATCAAGGGCAATCGACAAGGTTGAGGAGATGTAGTGGGAAATCTGTCGGCTTTTGATAAACTTCAGTCCCTCATCCAGCCCATCACAATCAGCAGGTTCAGTGTTCACGTCATTTTTACAGAATCTCGTTTGGAAGAAGAGAGGAGCAGATAGTAACATGCCTCCACCTGGTCTTTCAAACAACTCAGGTCTTGTTTCTGCATACACACTACTATTGCGTTTCTTGTCTGAAGGTTTTGGTATGGATGATACATGTGAATTGATGAAGGGACCAAGACAAAAAAAAATAGATACTGGGGCAGGATTTCTTCACCGGGGGGGAAACCAAACTTTTCCTGTAGGCTTATTTCTGAAAGCAAATTCACATCGTATTGACTTTTCTAGACTGGGTGGGGCTTTTAGTCATCTTCTTAAAACTCATCCTATTGCTAGTGAAGATTTTGAAGAAATAACATGGAATGAACGTGACATGGATGTTGAAGAGAGTAATGTCACACATTCTACAAGGCAAAAACCCTGTTGCTGTTTAGGTGCAGCTGCATCTCTTTCGAGCAGTGGGAAGAATCTTGTGAAATTTGTCAACAGGTGTTCCAGCAGTCATGGCAATGCTATTCCAGAAAGGCCAACAAATGTTAACACAGAATGTACTTCAAGTAGCTACAGTAATGAGATAGTAGATAAACCCAGTTCAAGTGAGTAGAGATATCAACCAATTCAATAGCAGAAAAATGCTGGATCAAGGTCGACTCAAGTGTTATCTGGTGCCTTGAGGGAAGAAGAATTATTTGATACAATGGTGTTGCTCTATCATTTGGGTCTGAGATTGGCAATCAAATGTTTGGGTGATAAAATCTCGGGTCAAAAGCAAGTTGTTTCGAATAATTCAGCAGTTTTGTAGCGCGCTACGAAACTGCTGTAGGTGATGATTTAAAAACGTAGGCAAACAATTTGATGGAATAATCAGAAATTGGCAAAGAGAACACCTAGGTGACATGAAAGGGATCAAAGGAAGCTGCCACATCCATTCAACATATGCCAGGTGTACTTTTAAAAAGGCGAAATGTTTTGACTCAAGTGTAAAGTTTTTGTTATAAAGTCACTTTATTACCGGTCATAAGGTGTTGAATGAATTGCATACATGGAATTTTGACTCGCACACTTGGCCATCGATGGAGCATCCAATTCATCAGGAAACATGGTGGTGTTCTATTGTTTTTGGGTTATTAAAGAAACTTAAAGTACATGCTGCTGCATATTCGAAGTGATGGGGGACCAGAACTGAAAAGTAAGGGATATTCTCAGCCAACACGGAGCATATTAAAGCCTTTAGTATCCAAAGCCAACATGGGGCATTAATTGCTCATCTCATGCCATCCCAGCCAAATGAAAAGGAAACCAGGTGTCAAAGCTGCAAGGAGGAATCATTCTACGAAGGAGATAGAGTTAGAGTTATAATTAAATTAGAACTCTTTAGAACTTCAGTTAGTGGTTATTGTATTAAATAGTTTGTTGAAAAGCAGATAGGTGTCATTAGTAGCAGTCATCGAACTCCCCTCATGTTGGAGGAGGAAGCTCAAAGTCGTTAGAGTCATGTTTCTATATATAGCTGAATCATCTTTGTAACAAGGGTTGGATATTTTGAGAAACAGAGTATTGCTTTGGCTTGTGTAAAAACTCAGTTTGGTAATATAATTTTCTGCTTATCTTCTCAGGATTCTTACAGTGTTTCAAATGCTCAAGATACGTGGTTTTGTTTCGTCTTTAATGTTTTTACAGTTGTATGAATACACAATCACTCAGAATTCACTTATGCTACTCTGACTTCCTGTGTGTATTTGTAAACTGAGGTTTCTATGAGATGATGTTTTGAGTATTTAAACATTGCTACCTTGACTTCTATGCATGAGCACTGCTATATTTTATTGAATATGATCAACTCCATAAGCCCAATGGAAGTCTTTTTAATGTCTATCCAGCCAACATGTTTATTAAATTTACTTTACTAGAGTTAGCCCTCTTATCAATAGTCAAAATCAATAACTTTTTTGAGAGAGCCCTCTCAGACTAGGGAGGCTAATCCTTAGTCAAAAGATTGGTCTGAAACAGTTACACAGAGTCTACCTGATCAGCAGCCCTTTAGTGTTTGATTTTGTGGTAACATTTTGGTGCGCTTGCCAGGAGTATGAAGATTACTCATTCCCGAAAAAGTATGTTGTTGAACTTCTGAAGGTAGCAGGAGCTCAGAAAGGTTTTCGAGGCTGCAAATCTACCTTGGCGACTCCATTGTTGAAGAATTCAAAATTCATAGATTCATGGTGATTCCACTGGAGTTATGAAGGACCTAGATGCTACCATTCTTATTTCAAGGTATGCATGCATAGATTTTTCAGGAATTCATGGTTTCCCAAATCGTTTTCCCAAGGATGCATATTTTCTAAGGAATGGTCCAAAATTCAACGAAGAAGATTTGAGTTTAACTTTGAAGCATATATCAGATTTCTTTGAATTTGCTGAGCTTCTTAGAGTTAAGAATGAGGATGTTTGCATTATGTTGTTCTATGATTCATTTCAAGGGAAATGTAAACAGTGGATTGAAAGTTTTCCTGCCAAATCCATTAAGTCATTTGAAGACTTTTGGTATATGTTTGTGGACGAATGGATAGATAGATCAGAGGAGTTGGAAAATTCTCCTTCAGTTCAAGGTTTCAAACAATGGAATAATGATCATGGTAATGGAGATACAAATGAAAATTTTTCTTTGTCTTTGTCTTCTTATCTAAAATCATTTGACTGCAAGGGAGAAGATAAGATGAAATTTTTAGATGAAGTTGCTGAGGACATTGAGAAAGACATTGAAGGTTTAGAAGGTCAAATTCAGGCATATAGTTTTCATAATCATGATCATTATCTTCAGAATCTTTCTATGGCAAAACACAAGGAGAGAATGTTGGTTCCTTTCTCTTTCACGATTGAGGAACTGTACATTGTTGTTGAAAATCAGTTTGCAGAACCATAAAGTTACAAGAATCATCAAGCTGATCATGCATTCTGGGATCCTATAGCTAAATACATGGAAGAGTTTTACTCTCCAGTGTTTTAGTTTTGCTATGAAAATCAGAAGCTATTTCGGTGGCAGTGGTCATCACAATATCATAACGTCTTTGAACTCCAATGCAGTCAAAAAACTCAAATATCAGATAAGACAAATGATTGGCTACATTGGAAATTTCACATTGATTGAGCCGAAAGAAATTTGAATTGTTAGGGTAGGTAGGTAGGAAAATGCAAATAAGCTCAAGGTTGACTGAGCATTTTTTTTAGTAGATGTAGATTCCTTTCTCCTACAGTGATCATCAAGCTTAAGCCCGAGGTGAAGACTCAAGAAGCTTGAAGGGGATGTTTGTCAAGCAAATCCATGTTGGTTATAAAAAGGACAAAGCACTAGACCTACGAGTTCTTAGTGTACTACAGGAGCACACTATCCCAAGTGGAGCCACTGTTATCACTAACAAAATTTCAATGCCAAATGTCTTACATTTGTTTGATGGTAAAGGTCGGTGCTAGTCTAAGTTTGAATTTTTGTTTGCCTTAGAGTCTTGAGTCAACTATGTATTCTCACCCATCACTGGTCATTCTCAGTCATCCCCGTCTCATAGCCATGTGTGAAACTGTGCATGAGTTACAATGTGTCACAAAGCTTTTTAGGTTATTTTGTAGCTCATGTGATAATTTTAAAGTGTTTCCGCAGCGCATAAAGCATTTTTGTAATTTCGCAGCGCAACATGTTTTAGGCTGCGCTACAAAATTGGGGATTTGTTCGAATCCATAGAAACTGTCATGCAAAATAGCTATGCGGTGGATGTATTTTACAGGTGGCATAATCTCAAGCTCCTGCGTGTATGCTTGTCATCAATTCTGAATCTCAGGAAACTTTTAATGATGTTTGTGAGCAAGAGGGTATTGCTGGAGAAGATTGCCCACTTAGCTACTGATATGGGTTTCCCCATGGATTTCAGAACTAATTTATGCAATAAGTATCCTGAGTTTTTTAAGGTTGTTGATACAGATTATGGGCCTGCATTGGAGTTGACTTCATGGGATCCTACTCTTGTAGTCTCTTTTGCAGAAAATGCCTCGGAAGAAGCTAATATTCTAGACAGTGAACTTATACTTGACAAGCCTCGGAAGTTCAAGAAGTTAAATCTTCCAAATGGGTACAGCCTGTCCAGGAAAGATAAGCAGCGTATTCTTATGTTCCAGGAAATGCCATTCATTTCACCTTATTCAGACTGTACTCGTTTGCAACCAGCTTTGATGGAGGCAGAGAAGCATGCCTGTGCAGTAATTCATGAGTTGCTAAGTCTTACGGTGGAGAAGAGAACACTGGTTGATATTCTAACCCATTTCAGGCATGCCTTCAAGTTTTCTAACAAGGTGAGAGTGATGCTTTTGCGCCATTCTGAACTTTTCTACGTGTCATCCAAGGGAGCGGAAATACAGTATCGCCCTAAAATAAATCCAGGACTTTCAAGCCCAGGTTGCAGTGCTTTTAAAAGAATGCGGAGACATTCAACTTCGATTTGCTATTAGTGAAGGTGTTTCTAAAGATGATGCTATTATTAATGCTGTTCCTCAGGCCCGTGAGTTTGCAAATGAGCTTCGTGCTAGTACTAAAGCATCAAGAAATCAGACAGTCTAGCTTGAAGGATCTACTGGTTCCAGTGCCAGCAGCGTGGACACTTCAACTGTCTCTGAAGAATATGCAAAAATGCTCACTATTTTTGTTCCGTTGCTTGTAGATGAGAGTTCATTTTTTGCATCATTCATGTGTTTGAAATACTCCCGTTTGTTCCCCCGGGAGGTCCTCCAAGCGCTAAGCATGGAGCCAACAGTGATGATAGTGAAGATGATTTGAGTCTTATGGATCTTGAGGGAAATGACATTAAGCCTAGCCAGAATTCTGTGGAGTTGGAGGCTCTAAATGAAGATCTCGAAAAATTACTTGACGGAATTCAAAAAGACTTTCATGCAGTTGTGGAATGGGCATACAAGATTGATCATTTACGATGTATCTCCATGCATGGGATTACTGAGCGATATCTCTCTGGCTAGAAGGCTGATGCAGCTGGTTTTGTGCGCCGCTTGCTTGGTGACCTACAGACAAGAATTACAGCTCAATTTAATAAGTTTGTTGATGAGGCTTGCCATCAAATTGAGAGGAATGATCGTAATGTAAGACAAGTGGGCGTCCTTGCATATATCAGAAGATTTGCTATCAAGAAAAGGGACAAATAAGCAGGATTTGCAGACGTTGATGCCAACTGTGTGGTGGCTTGGTTCTCGTGAAGATTTGTCTTCAGAAAGTAATATGAGACAAACAACTTTGGCATTATCAAGGGCGATCGACAAGGTTGAGGAGATGCAGTGGGAACTCTGTCGGCTTTTGATAAACTTCAGTCCCTCATCCAGCCCATCACAATCAGCAGGTTCAGTGTTCATGTCATTTTTACAGAATCTTGTTTGGAAGAAGAGAGGAGCAGATCGTAGCATGCCTCCACCTGGTCTTTCAAACAAATCAGGTCTTGTTTCTGCATACACAATACTATTGCGTTTCTTGTCTGAAGGTTTTGGTATGGATGATACATGTGAATTGATGAAGGGACCAAGACAAAAAAAAATAGATACTGGGGCAGGATTTCTTCACCGAGGGGGAAACCAAACTTTTCCTGTAGGCTTATTTCTGAAAGCAAATTCACATCGTATTGACTTTTCTAGACTGGGCGGGCCTTTTAGTCATCTTCTTAAAACTCATCCTATTGCCAGTGAAGATTTTGAAGAAATAACATGGAATGAACGTGACATGGATGTTTAAGAGAGTAATGTCACACATTCTACAAGGCAAAAACCCTGTTGCTGTTTAGGTGCAGCTGCATCTCTTTCGAGCAGTGGGAAGAATCTTGTGAAATTTGTCAACAGGTGTTCCAGCAGTCATGGCAATGCTATTCCAGAAAGGCCAACAAATGTTAACACAGAATGCACTTCAAGTAGCTATAGTAATGAGATAGTAGATAAACCCAGTTCAAGTGAGCAGAGATATCAAACAATTCAACAGCAGAAAAAAACTGGATCAAGGTCGACTCAAGTGTTATCTGGTGCCTTGAGGGAAGAAGAATTATTTGATACAATGGTGTTGCTCTATCATTTGGGTCTGATATTGGCAATCAAATGTTTGGGTGATAAAATCTCGGGTCAAAAGCAAGTTGTTTCAAATAATTCAGCAGTTTCGTAGCGCGCTACGAAACTGCTGTAGGTGATGATTTAAAAACGTAGGCAAACAGTTTGATGGAATAATCAGAAATTGGCAAAGAGAACACCTAGGTGACATGAAAGGGATCAAAGGAAGCTACCACAGCCATTCAACATATGCTAGGTGTACTTTTAAAAAGGCGAAATGTTTTGACTCAAGTCTAAAGTTTTTGTTATAAAGTCACTTTATTGCCGGTCATAATGTGTTGAATGAATTGCATACATGGAATTTTGACTTGCACACTTGGCCATCGATGGAGCATCCAATTCATCAGGAAACATGGTGGTGTTCTATTGTTTTTGGGTTATTAAAGAGACTTAAAGTACATGCTGCTGCATATTCGAAGTGATGGGGGACCAGAACCGAAAAGTAAGGGATATTCTCAGCCAACACGGAGCAGATTAAAGCCTTCAGTATCCAAAGCCAACATGGGGCATTAACTGCTCATCTCATGCCATCCCAGCCAAACGAAAAGGAAACCAAGTGTCAAAGCTACAAGGAGGAATCATTCTACGAAGGAGATAGAGTTAGAGTTATAATTAAATTAGAACTCTTTAGAACTTCAATTAGTGGTTATTGTATTAAATTGTTTGTTGAAAAGCAGATAGGTGTCATTAGTAGCAGTCATCGAGCTCCCCTCATGCTGGAGGAGGAAGATCAAAGTAGTTAGAGTCATGTTTCTATATATAGCTGAATCATCTTTGTAACAAGGGTTGGATATTTTGAGAAACAGAGTATTGCTT
>APFE030958573.1:9608-36652 GCA_000404065.3 Pinus taeda
AATTTATATAAATTTAATTACTTTTGACTGTATGGTAATAATAAATGCAAACAAAATCCATATATGCCATATAACTCAATAAATCAATTTGATGAGAAATAAACCCCCTGCTCAAAACAAAAACAAATGGTATTATTGTTAAAATTATCAAATACATATGGATTTAATCACTTTAAGTGGTTAGGTCATACCTGTACTAAAAGAAGCAAAGATGCATAAACGCTACGTCTGGTAAGGACTAGATAGCATTGGCACTAAGTGCGAAAGATTTGTTGAAGACAATAGTCTTGCAAATAGGCTTGGGTAAAGATTTGGTCTTGAAGAAGAATCTCATGATCGGGAGGAAGACAAGCAGAGAAGAAAAGGGTGACTGTGATCGTCGAATTCTACTGCTCAAGAAAACACTCATAAGCAGTACTGATGTCCACTATACTATGATAGTTACTATTGTGTCTTGAGTAATTGTGAGTGTTGCAGGGAGAGAAAGCTATCAATTTATATGTGCCTAAAAACATAGTGTCATTAGGGTTTATAATTCACGTGGAATGGATTCCACTATATCGTAGATACAATACCGTAGAAAACAAAAGAGACAATTGGGTAACACAGTTAAATTGTTTACTGTGTGCAAGGCAACAGATACAGTCTATTTGACCAAAATAGGGTAGCTCTGGCAGGTTGCCACTATATATAGCATTAGTGACTGTGTAAGTAGATAAGTGTAGATAAAATCTTAGTGTTGAGGTATGTTTTTACTGGTTAAAAGACTTATAAGAAAATTCTGTGCAAGTTATTTAAATTTATAATGCTTAACAAATGAAATATTGTGTATTATGAAAGCAGGTAGAAGCTTAGCTTAGGAATTTCGTGTATTATAGTAATTTGTTTGAAAAAAGGAACCTATGTAAAATTCAGTACCGAGAGAGTCAAGAATCGGTAGAAATTACTAAAATTTCGAGTAAACAAATAACACTAATTTATGTATGTAGTTTCTGGCAAGCTTGAACTCGAGAACAGAGAGTGAGCTATTGAACAGCTAGACGGGGTCCATTCCTAGCCAAATGGGAGGTGGTTTACAGGTAGAGACCAACAGAGTTGGGAACCCCGTGTCTCTGTAGCAACCCTCCTGAAAACCGATGCATATGAATTCGAAACCCTAGGTTACAAAAATGAAATGTATAAGCTCATGCCTAGGATCATAAAGCCTCAAGATTTGAGACCTTAATGGAGGAAAACCCTAAACATTACAACTTTCAGCAAAAGAAAAATACTGAATACAAAACTCAAGCTCAGTTCTGCTATACTAAGAATAACCACAATTATTATTAATGGTGAACAAATGCACTTAGAAAGAAAAGAAAACAACTTCCACATAAAAACTGTACAGACGTATTAGAATAGCAGAGTCGCAAACCAATCGAAATTATAGCCATGACAAGAAGAAGAAACAATCATGAAGTTGTAATTTTCACAAGAAAGATAATTTCCACATTAACTTAGCAACATGGAAAACCTAATAACTTCTATGTTTACCAAAAAATAAATCAATATCATGTCCAAAGTGAAGAAATAAATAATATTACAGTGCAGTCTCATTTAAAGAGCCACAGTCTTAATAACCAAAGATAGACTCGATTTCTAGAAAATAACTACAACTTCCTCCACCAGATAACTAGGAAAAATGGAGCTTAGCATGAACATGAATACCCTTTTCGAGCTCTAGGACGGAATCTAGATCTAGCTACACTGAAATGGGTAAATCTATATTCTGCAAGCCTGAAAAATGTGAAACCCTTTCCTTTCAGGCAAAAATCCGCGTAGAAACGCCGAGGAGCTTACCCGGAAAACCTCTGAGCGCTGAGCAAAGTAAGGCCTCACCACCATTACAGCTTGTGCCCCTTGACTCCACCTTCACCCAACCTGTCGAGGGTCGAAATTGAGATTTGGTGACCTCCACCATTTTGTTGTACGAAGTAGTGAATGCCTTGCCATTGAATTCCATGTGATCAATTTCTTTCCTTGCCCTGCATGGCTTGAATACTGTTGAGATCACGCCCCTTCTTGGTTGAAGGAGCTTGCAGCCTTTCAGCACTTCCCATTTGAACATGGCATACCACTTGTCATACCTCCAACTATATACATCAATACATCAAATACATAATAATAAAATTAAAATTAAACGTTAGATTTCTGCCTGCAAATAATTTCCCTTTTGAACAACAAATCATGGCGAATTTGCATGTACCATTTCTTGCACAGTTCACAAGGTATATCATGGATATTTCGGTTATCATAAAATCCATGCGATTCAGAGGGGTCTTATCCATTTTTTTAGCTGACAGTCACATTTATTTTGGTTTTACTTTTATTAATGAATATTCCAGTCTCTCGCTCCAGCTAGACCATCCACTCAATCTAGCAATTAATTCTTCCTGCTTGGTCATGGTAACGTGGCTCGGCAGGACTTTCCTACGACTTTTGGTTGCCATGAAGCTCTCACTGCATCGATGGTGTGGATGTTCGGACTTTGATCTAAGGGCTAGCGTTCTCCAAGAGAATACTCAAACTTGTTGGCTAAAGATTTGCCCCATTATGCCCTCTTGCTCCCTAGCACTCGCCCTGTCTCACTTTTTCCTTTCACGGGTTTGCTCGGCCCTCCGTCTCTGGTTTACTATGTGGTTGGACAATGTTTGTGCCGAGGTTATGGAATCTATTTCCGAGGATTGTTTGGCACCCAAAAAATTATGCAGGTGTTTTTTGTAAGTTTTTTTTTTGTTCTTCCACTAGATTTTTGTTTCTTTGCCTTGGTTCAGTTTTCTATGATCGTTTACTAATACAATTTCCATACGTTCTCCTATAGGAGTGAGGGAACCGAGTTCGAGGGTTTTAAATCGCTGACCAAGGGGTTTATGGACTCCCTTCTTGCCATCTACGCTGTGTAAGCTTCTCGGGAGTTCCAAGCTTGATGACAGACAAGGGTTACCTACATTAAAATTTATGGCCACTAGCTATATTACTCTAGATTCATGTCAGAATTAAGCTTTAGGTTTCTTCGAAGCTGCGCGGAAAGTTTTTAAGCTAGATGTACTCGTTATAATGGAGGTAGTCTTTGTTTTCAAGAATCTGTAAGTCTTATTTATAGTGTTGGGCCGAGGGTTTCGGCCGTCTTCGGACCTGGAAACCAAAGCTGCTCCAGTTTGAACAAACCAGACTTGGGTTTTGGGTTTGACCTGGATCTTCCTGTTGCAGCAGTCGATTCTGTTGAACCTTCTAAGTTCATTATTCTTTCTATTATAACGCTGAGGGTTCTCCTTTGGAAGAAGATTATGTTTTCCTTTGGATTGTTATACGAATATTTAAGCGAATTTATGGTTACCAATTATTTATTTGTGCAAACATTACACTATGAAATTTTGTTTTAATGAAATGATTTATTTATGACCTTCATGTCAGATTTTATTGAAATACTCCGTGCTCACTTCGAGTACAACCCTATTCTTGGTTACTATGGAGGGTTATATTTACAGTTTGGTGAAATGGGCCTCTCATAAGATTACAAGTCTGATAATTTCATTCACTTTCTCATCTATGCATCTCTACTAATTCCATTTTACAGTAGGGTTCATAACTCTATCAAAGAACTCATTGTAGGGTTTCGAGATTGAACCCAACCCTCATGATGGATTCGCAATAGTTTTCCTTTTTTTTTCCACTCTATAGTTAACTAATTTTGTCTTAGATCTTCTGGAATTGTCTTTTGTTTTAAACACTTAGCTTACAACACTTCCCTCCACTTCTTGTTCATGATTTGGGGTGATTGCTAATCCTCTCTCCATGCTTATAATAATGTGGTTGTGATATATGGATATTTGCATTAACTAGTTTTGTGTGAACTGTTTGATTCTTCTACTGTATCCATCTAGAGAACTACAATGTTGTTTAAATAATAATTTTCTAGAGAGTAATAGAACAGAGTTGTTTAGTATTATTTTTCTGTTAATAGCTTTTACTGTGAAGGGGATTACCAAATGTTGATAAACAAACATAACTGTTTTCCATTTTTGTTTGCTATTGATAATTCTTGCTCTAAAGGTTAATACCAGAATTAAAAGAAAAATAAATAAATAAACATAGTTGTTTTATCTGTTGAATCTTCCTGCTTCTAGTTTACTAATTACCGTGTAATATTCAAATTATTACTGCATATTAATTTCTGGAATTAAGGTTCTCCATTCTCCATTCACATGTAAAAATGCATAATTCATCTGAACAACAAAATAATTTAAGAGTGTACTACTTACCTGAGTTTTTATTCAGAAGATGAGAACTCTAAGGTAAAAGTCACCTCTGAATCTGTTGTTCTTCAATCCACCCGTACATGATATTTATCATGTTAGCACTCAAATCTACCTTAGGCTGAAATAAGGTAAAACTCAAGGCTACATCAAACCACGCTCAGCCTCGTAGCTAGCCCTACGAGGACAGGAGAGGGCTCTCTCCGAGTCAATCTCGACAAAAGGTAATAAATGAGGTCGAGATGACTAAATTGATGACTAATTTTAGGCTAGGTATGAAGAACAAATAGTTTGAAATTGATTTTTTGAAGTTTAGTTGAATTCAAGGGAAAGGAAATTTTGGGTGCGGGGATGAGGCACAGTTTTTGTAGAGATCTACTTGGGGCAAGGTAGGCGATTGTCTTGATGCTTTTAAGGAGAATGAATGGCTAGATCTGACTAGTGAGAAGTTAAGGAGAGCAAGAAACTTTCAAGGATTCTCCCTAAATAGATGAAAACATGGAAAATTAAACAAACTTAAAGGCAGAGCATAACAAATTATGGATTCTACCTTAACACTTCATTTGTTCAATTGCAGAAGATAAGAGAAGGAAGGCGATGCACATAAACAACTTACAAATACTGAAAGAAGCACACCATCAACACATAAAGCCACATGAATCCCAAACAGTGTTGCAAAACCCTAGTCTTTCCTTTGCCAAAAATGCAGATAAAATATGTACAATAGAGTATCAAGCTTTTCCCAAGAGTCCAACCCTGAAAATGACTTAGAAAATACATAATATAGGCAAGCCAACCCATTCCCTTGCCTCTAGGGGTCGAGCTCATCATCCTAGGAGCTGTTTCAACCAACTCTAAACAAAGCACTACAATCTAGGCAGTCAAAACAACTTGCCTCTATAAGGTAGGAAACCAATTCATTCATTAAATTTTCACTCTTTGGTGAATGAATCTTCTAGAACAAGTAACTAAGTGCCAAAATTACATCATTTCTAATCAATTACATCAATTTGGGTCAAAAATCACATCAAGAGGTGAAACTAGTCATAAATGGCAGAAATTCTGAGCTGGAAGGTGAAAATTTGACCAAAAATCTCTATGCGCTACGCCCTTGAGCTCTATGCGTAGCGCGCCTTTTTTCTTGATTGTGGGGCACTTCCCGGCATCCAAATTGAGCCAATGATAGCTCGTTGGAAAGATCTGGATGCCTAATTTCCAACCCAAGTGGAATTTTCCAATTTTGTGTCAATTTTCTCCTAAAAAAGTGCATTCTCCCAAGACTACTTCCTGTGTGTCAAAATAGGGGCAGTGAGGTCATTTTTGCATGTTTTTTGACCTTTTGGGGACCCATAACTCACCCAAACTTCTTGTCCAAGTACCAAAATTCATGATTATCCATGAAAATCCAAAATTGCAAGCCCTTTGTGATTTGTACCTCCCAATCTTATGGGTCGCGCGCGGCGTGCGACGCACAGAGAGGCGCGCGACGCATTGGGCTTGAGGCGAGCGGCGCACAGGGAGGCGCGCGACGCATTGGTCTTGAGGCGAGCGGCGCATAGAGCCTGGCATAACGCCTTTTTTCAGGAGACTTTTGGAGGCCTTCCCGGTTTCAAAATCAGGTGCAGGATAGCTCGTTGAAAAGGTATTTGAGTCTAAATTCCAACCCAACTACAAATTTTCAATTTGGAGTTCATTTTCCTTGTCAAAAATCAAATCTCCCAATACTGGTCAAAATGTGCCAAATGAGGCCGCCTCAAGGCAGAGTGCTGTTGCAGTCAACTTTTGAATGCCTTCCTGAACTCCAAATTGAGCTCATGATAGCACGTTGGAAATATATTTGTGTTTAGTTATCATTTGACTCATCAAGAAAGTTATTGGACCAACCAAGCTAGGAGAAAACTTGATTTTCCCAAGGTCACTTCAGAGGTGCATCAATTCTCCCGAGGTGATTGTATTTTTGACATTTCTCTAAAACCATGACACCTGTGTAAAAAGTGAAGGAGGATTTTTTTCCTTGGCATACTTTGGACAAAACAATCTCTCCGTGTTTCACAATTCATCTTTGATTGCTATGAAACATCATTTTAGTGAAACCTATCCCGATGTGTGAAATAAGGAATTTTTTCGAAATGAAGCAAAATGAAGGGGATAAGGGGCTTCTAAATTCTTGGGGAAATTTTTGGAAGTAGGGAGGGATGTTAGGAAGCAGGGGAAAGTGGAATCTTAGAGATTGAGTGAGGGGAAGGGGTCCAAAAGGGAAAAACACAGGCCCAACCTAGAAAATTGCCAGGTTGTAGCAAGAAACTAGGGTTTGTGCGAAAAATGAGGAATTTGGGGGATCTCAGTGATGGGAAGTGTTTAATAAGGTACATTAAGGATAGCGGAAGGTGTGTGAACATATGGATACAATTTTTGCTAATGAATCGACCATTCAAGAGAAATTGCCTTCAAAACCCTAGGAGAGGGAAATGAACCTTACCTAGGCACAACTAAAATGTGAACAAGATGTAAAATGACCAAGTGGAACTTGACATGATGATGAAAACCCTCTGACTGATGATAGACTCAGCTGAATAGTGACATAGACTGACATTTGGGCAACTTTGAAAGGAGTGAAATCAAACCCTAGACCTAATGCCTAGTGACCAAATTTTGCTTGAAGACTTATTGAAATGACAAAACTTGACTTTGACACCTTAAAATCACTTTGTAAGAGCATGTTTGATCACTGAAGGAAGGCTACAAAGACTGACACTAACATATCCTTCAGACTAAATCTCCCCCTAGCTTGCCTGCAAGGCCCCTGTCTTCTACAAGTCATTCTGCACAAAGTGCATAGGCTATCTGGTCCTCACCAGACTTAGCCTTTTTTTCCCCTTTTTCCTTTCGCCTGACCTTTCAGTGTGGTTTTTCCTCCCCCTTACTCCTTTTATTTTGGAGCAACCCACATTTAGGGGAGGTAGTTAGGGCTCTTTTTCTAGGCAACTACCTTTTCCAACTTCCCTTCACGAGAAGTTACAAAAATCTGCTATAATCAAACCATTTTCTATTTAAATAATTAACAACATTGTTTAACTCAAACAATAACAACCATAGTTGTCCAGATTGTTTTACTATGGTAAATAAAATGTTTACAGTTTTTTTGGGGACATCACATCTTCCCCTCCTGAAATCAAACATCGTCCTGATGTTTCCGGTCACAAACAGACCTGGATATGCTTCTTTCATGAGTTGTTCATCCTCCCAAGTGGCCTGATCTGGCCCGAAGTGCTGCCATTGCACTTTAACCTAGGTGATGGCTCATTTTTGCAACATCACTTCTCTCCGCTTGAGTATATTTAGCAGTTCAACCAAGAATTCTCCTTCCGACTCGACCTGAAACAGACAGAGCCTATCTCAGTTTCCTTTAATATCGAAATTGATTAGCCTGCCTAAGTTACCCTCTTTACTTGTATGTCTTGCCAACTGACTATGTGCTTAGGATCATAAATGTATCATTTTAATACGAACACATGAAAGATATTGTGGACTCGAATATGGCTCGATAGGGCAAGCTAGTATGCACCAGCCCAACTCTTGCTAATATTTGAAATGGCCCACAAAATCGGGGTGCCAGTTTGATGTACCCACTCCATTATAGTGAACTCTTTTTAGCCCGTATTCTCACATACACATGATCACCTACTTGATATTCTCTAAAATTTCTCTTCATGTCAGCGAAATTCTTCTGCCTATCTTAGGCTACCTTTAAGTTGGTTTGTACCTTTTTTACCATCTCCTCCATCTCTGTTAACATTTCAGGTCCCAGTAACAGTTTGTCTTATGTTCCCCCCTAATTGGAGGGTGTGCAGCATTTCTGCCCATATAACACTTCAAACAGGCTCATCTGCAAGGAAGTATGATAACTGTTGTTGTATGAAAATTAGAACAAGTGCAGATAATCCTCCCATTTCTATGACTATTGCATTACGTATGACCTCAACATATCTTCTACCAGTTGATTCACCTGTTCTGTTTGTCTGTCGGTTTGAGGGTGATAAGCGGTACTAACATTTAACTGAGTTCCCAACCACTCAAACAGAGTTCTTAAGAAGGCTGATGTAAATTTTACATCACGATCATAAATTATGGTTTTTGGTAAACCATGCATCCTGAAAATGTTTTGCATAAATATATGGGCAATCTGCACCGCTCTGAAAGTGGATTGTACCAGTATAAAATGAGCTAATTTACTTAACTTGTCTACCACCACCATGACAGAGTCGTTGTTTTTTTTAGATTTGGGTAACCCTATTATAAAATACATAGAGATGGTTTCCCACTTCCACTTCGGAATTGGTAGTGGATGTAATAATCTCGTAGGGTATTGATGTTCAGCTTTGACTTGTTGGCATTCCAAGTAATGTGCCAAATATTTTACTACATCCTTTTTCATGCCAGGCCTATAGGATTCCTCCGGAGTGTTGAAATCAGCTTTTGGTACCCCGGATGTTCTACGTAGGGACTCTTAAGAAATTCATCTAAAATCAAACTTTTAATGTCACTTTGGTTGGGCACATATAGTCTTTTTTTATAACTCAACATACCAGCAACATCCATCACATAACCCTGCTGATATTCCTTGCTGGCTGGATTTCGAACTTGTTGTCATATTTGCTAATATTTCAGATGCTACTCTCTACTTTTTTAATCATTCCATCAAGGGTGGTTTGCTCTTTGCTACAATCAATTTCGTAAAGGCAATGTACCTTTCGGCTTAAAGTGTCCACTACCCAGTTCTCTTTTCCTTTCAGATGCTTAATCTCGAAATCAAATCCACTCAGAAAATCTACCCACCGTGCTTACCTGACATTTAAGGTAGGCTGATTAAAGTAACTAGTCAAGTTGTGATGGTTGGTCATCAGCAGAAATTTCCTGCCCATCAAATAATGACACCACATCTTTAAAGCGTGGATGACTGCTCCCAACTCCAAATAGTAGGCAGAATATTTCTGCTCATTCTCTTTTGATTTCCTCGACTCGTAGGCGATCACCTTACCTTCCTGCATCAGTACTCCTCCTACCCCTTCCTTGCTCGCATCTGTGCACACCACATAGTCCTTACCTGGATCTGCTATACTTAATATAGGCGCAGTGGTGAGCAAATGCTTGAGTTGCTCAAAACTTTTTTGGCTTTCAATGGTCCATTTGAAAGCCTTTCCCTTTTTCTGCAGAGAAGTGGTAGGATAGGCTACTCTAGAGAATCTTTCCTCAAACCATCTATAGTAACCTGCTAATCCCATAAAGGATCTTATGTCCGCTACATCCTTCGGTATTGGCCATTCCATAATGGTCTTTATCTTCTCGGGATCCACTGTGATTCCATCCTTAGTAATAATATGTCCTAAATACTGAATTTGCTCCTTAAAGAAATCACACTTGCTATATTTTGCATATAGTTGATGTTCCTGGAGAGTTTGCATTACCAGTCTGAGGTGTTCTTTGTGTTCCTCAATATTCCCGGAATATATCAGTATGTTGTCAATAAAAATTAACACAAATTTGTCTAAATACTAGTGAAATATGTTGTTCATTAAACACATAAAAGTCGCAAGAGAATTGGTTAACGCACAAGGTAACACCACAAACTCGTAGTTCCCATAGCGAGTCCTAAAGGCAGTTTTTGCTATATCTTCCTCTTTGATTTTGATCTAGTGGTATCCCGATCGTAAATCAATTTTTGAAAAAACAGTTTCCCCTTTTACTTGGTCAAAAATTTCATCAATACGGGGCAAAGGGTACTTGTTTTTAATTTTCAACTTATTCAATTGACAGTAGTCCATGCACATGCAAAGGGTTCCATCCTTATTTTTGACGAACAACATGGGGGCTCCCAAGGGTGACACGCTGGGGCGGATATACTTTTTATCTAACAACTCCTGTAATTGCATTTTCAGTTTTGTCAGTTCTGGTGTGCTCATATGATAAGGTGCTCGGGACACGGGGGCTGCTCATGGCACCAATTCAATAGTGAAATCTATGTCTCTTTTGGGTGGCAGTCCTGGTATCTCTTCAGGAAACACATCTACAAATTCTTGAGCCACTGGAATACTTTCTAAGGTGGCAGTCTTGTCCTTTGAGTTCGCATAACCAACCTAAATGGCATACACCCAATAGCCTTTCCTGAGACACTTTGTGAGTTGAGAGGTGGTTATTGGCTGAATCTGTACCAGCCTCAGAATGCCTTTCATCTCCTGTTATTTTCCCAATTCATCCTTGTAGTGGATAGTTTTTGTCTTGCAGTTTATAGTGGGCCAGCATTTTTCCAGCCAATCCATGCCTATCAACACATCATACGACCCAAGGGGAAGTATGTTTAGTTCTGTCTTCAAAGGCTGACCTGCTATTTCAAGAGGGCAGTCATTGACTTTGGCTAACACACGTCTCTTTTCCCCTGTTGCCAGCTGTACTGGCCAAGGGTTCTTAAACTTGAAAAACCGTAATTTACTCTATTCCACAACCTTTGGACTTACATAACTTGACGTAGCTTCGGGATCAATTAAAACAGATACAGGATGACGAAAAATATTACCTTCAAACTCCACCATTGTCAGCTGATATTCGGCCTGATTATCTTCGAGAGCGGCCCCATTTGGAGGGTGTGCGGCATTTCTGGCCGTACAACACCTCAAACGGGCTCATCTGCAAGGAGGTGTGATAACCATTGTTATATGTAAATTCGACCAAGTGCAGATAATCCTCCCATTTAGAGGGTTGTTGCATGACATATGACCTCAACATGTCTTCTACTACCTAATTCAGCCGTTTAGTTTGTCTGTCTGTCTGGGGATGATAGGCAGTACTAAAGTTTAATTGAGTCCCTAACCTTTCAAACAGAGTTTTCCAAAAGGCTGAGGTAAATTTCACATCACGGTCTGGAATTACAGTTTTGGGTAACCCATGCAACCTGAAAATGTTTTGCATAAAAATATGGGCAATCTGCACTGCTTTGTAAGTGGATTGTACTGGTATAAAATGAGTTGATTTGCTTAATTTGTCGACTACCACCGTAACAAATGGTATTATTGTCAAAAGTATCAAATACATCTGGATTTAATCACTTTCAACGACTAGGTCATACATGTGCTGAAAGAAGCGAAGCTGCATAATTTTCATTCCGAGTGGGGACAAGTTGTTGGAAGAAAATCTTGTGTTGAAATTCATTTCTTTCCGCATCCTGGAAGGTCATATCAATTGTTGCTTCAACGAAATCCACTCCCCTGTCGTTGCGGTCAACCTCTGGCTTGCAAATGGATTACTAAATTCTTATTTTATTAAACTAATAAATTTCAATTGAGAAATTATCATTGAAAGTATATTAAAACATTTGATAGAGATTCAACCTTTTACTCTTTACTCATTAATATGAAATGTGTGAAAACAAAGATTCAAATTTTAAAACTTACTGGTTGTGACACATTTTCTGAAGAAAAAGACAATAATTTATGATCAAATAAAAAAATAAAATTAAAAATAAAATATTAAAATAATAATCTTTTAAAGAATAATATTGCTATTATTAATATAAATATTATGAATTTATATAATAAAATAAATCAATAATAACCATATTAAAAATTCTATTAAAATAATTATATAAATTTTTCATAAATATTAAATAAAATATTATAAATCATTAAAAAATAAAACATAAATTTTTAAAATTCAAGAAACATTTAGCTTAAAAATCAAACATATTAAATAAACTAGTCTGAATATGTTTTAACTCTAAATATTAAATTTTAAATGATTTAAATAATCTGTATTCAATATCACTGGCAACCAAATAAAACAGACTTGCACCCTCCCACTTCATTATGATGAAATTTCTGTAAACCTATTCATATAAGAGTATATTTACTAACTCATATTGAAAGTTGGCTATAGAGATGGGATTAATCCGTACTCATACTTCTCCAGCTAAGATGGGGTTGCTCTTAATAAAATGGTAGGGACTATTCAGAATTATATGTTTTGCATATTAGGCTTGATTATGTAGTTGCTTTTCTTTTCCTAAAGAACTCTACTTATGATTCGTTTGATCCCTAAGTTGCTTTGGAGTTGTGAATGCCAGGGATAAAAGTTTCGTCTTTGTTTCAACTCATAACCAACAGATTTTTAGAGAAATATTTTATATCCACAAGTCAGGTACATGCTAATATTTTATAGATAATAATCATTTTTTAAGAAAATTACTAAAGTATACTTTAGAACTATTTAATGTAGTTTATCATTAAGGGAAAAAAAATCAATTTTATTTATTAATTTAATAAATAATTAATGTAGTTTATTATTAAGGAAAAAAATCAATTTTTATTATTAATTTAATAAATAAAATCTAATTATTTAAATGATTGTTTTTCATCTAATTATTTAAATGATTGTTTTTCTCATCCATTACATATGAATTTTCCAAATATCTAATATAATTCATCATTAAATAATAAAAAAAAACAAATTTATTATATAATTAAATAATTTAATACTCATTTACATATCTAAGAACAATGATTTCAATAAAAAACAATCTTATTTATTAATTTCACAAACAAAATAAAAACAAAAAATTAAAAATTACCATTACAATAATCCATTATTAACTATATTTCAATTATCATCACCATAAAAATTCTAATTCTTAAAACATTTAGAATTCTTGCATGTCAACATCATTTAAAACCTATCTCCAATAACTTAGCATATGTTGCATTGCGAGAAGGAAATCATCTTGAATTATTGAATGTGGATGATAGGTGTTTGAATATACAACATAGTTCTCATTAATCGAACATAAAACAGGAAAGCAAAATTTTAAATCGTAGAAACGTTAAGAGATGCATTCACCTCCAAATCATCGCACCTAGGCACCAACCTCTCGGCTGGTAGACCAGAAGTCAAATCCCCACTCCTTCATTGTTGTGTCGCCCTGGATGCCTCCTTTCAGGCAGCAGCATACAACCTCGCCGCCAAGGCCACCAAATTCTTGGCAGATTGGAGGGCCAAGAGCGACACGGAGAAAGTAGATCTCACCGAGTCAGAGTTCCTCCTTGGGCTGTAATAGTGGGTAGTTAGCTTTGCATGGATCACACGAGTTACAAATGAAATGCTGGGGATGGTTTTGCAGCAATCGCTTGGCGATAAACGATGACGGAAATTCTTCCACCTGGACGTTAAGGTGGACCACCCTGATGTTTTCCGAACTTAGTGCCCTCATCCACTGGGTGCATGAGACCATCGATCCCATAATTCTTCTTCTTCAGTGACAAAGGAAATCACATAGGTATGGGAGCAAAACTGCATGAAAATGCACAAAGGGTGTATAATTTGCCTAGAAGTTCGAGATTATGAAGCCACCAAATGAAGAGAATGAAAGGCGTCGAAAAGTTGGGGGATCATAGAATTTGGGGTACAGGGTTTTGTCCTACGCGTGCGGGTTTTCACCAATGATTTTCGGAAAAAATAGGATAGGAGACTTCTGAGGAATATGCAATGTATATACATTCATTGTCATATGACACATTTTTACTACAGAAAACATAGAATTGTTGAACACTTCTAGGGCCCATTATTTGACAGAAGTTTGTCCCCTAACTGATCCATTATTTGGCTTTACAAATCTCAAGTTTTGGTTGACATTTAAAAAACCGATATCTATCAAGATTTCGTAGACAGTTAAAAAAGTGAGATCTAAGGGTGGAAGAACTCTCAATCGTCTAACAATGAATCTGATGGCGCAAAAAAGTGCAAAGTGGCAACTAAAGGAGTTCTTCTCAAAGAGAGACACCTTACGATGTAATTAGAATAACAAAAGAAATGAAAATTTTGAAAAAAAAAATTACATTTTTAAACATTTATTTTATTTAAATTTTATACTATTAAGTATTTAATGATTTTTTTAATGTGGTAATATTAGATGAGAGTGGATGTGAATAATTTAAGTTTACAACTATCCTTTGCCTTTGACATCTAAGGAATAAATTTATTTTCACTGGGTTTTTGAATTCATTTTGTACACTAGCATAATAGTAAAACAATGTTGGTGTATACAACATTTAAAATTTCATTTGAACCAAAATTTGCCAAAAAAAACTTGGAAACTTTATCTTTTTTAATATGAGCTTCCATCCATGTGTTATGAGCATTGTTGATTATTGTCTTGGCATAGCATTCAATGTCCATACTTAATGTGGATTTGTTATATTTGTCTCAATTTCCATAACATTTAATTTGTTATACTTGCTTCTTTATAAAACGCCAAAACTATCAATCATAGTTTATATGTTTAAATTGTTGGGATAGAAAATTTTTATTAAGATTACTATCTCATGTGTGGCGAAATAACAATTTTGAAGACAAAACAATAGGCATCAAGAGAACTCAAAGAGATAAGGTTGTCCCTCTTTCTCTATATTCATATATTTCATCATTCTAATTTTATATAGAGCGTTTGTTCATAATTATTATTTTACATTGATAATGCTAGGTGTCTCTGTTATTAATGGTGATGTTCTTATTATGTTTATGTTTATTATTTCATTAATGTTTATGAAGATTTAACCTTATCCTTTCCACCACTTAGTAATTCATAGCATCAAGTTATTGAAATAGATATTTAATTATAAGAAAACACAATTAATAGTTAACGTAAATATCTCAAATATCCATTTATCTTTTACACATTTGGTCAATTTCATTACAAATATATTGCATAGTTTAATGATTTTATTTGTCATAAAAAATTTGTTATGTTTAGTGAACTTTTCTAACCTTTAAGTTATTTATTAATTATAGATGCACCTAAAAAAATAATCCTTTTAACATCATAAGACCTACATTTGGAATTATAACAATAAAAAATATGATTTTATTAATTCAATAATTTTTTACATCGTCAAAGTCTCACTTTTTAGCTATCTACATTGATCATTTCCCTTCCTAAATTCTAGGGAACCTTATCAATCACAGTGTATATCTTTTCTCTTCTCGTTACTGACAACATTGATATTGTTGAAAATGCAACAAGAAAATCCTAATTTAATTTTATCCTTGAATTAAATTAGGAATTAAATTGTAATTCCACATCTCATGACAACTTGTAATAGTTAACTAAGTTAATTTGACATAGTTGGCTCACCTAATTCGAGTTGAGGATATACCTAGAGTCATGTATAGTGTTTACTACCTTATGAGGAATTAGTGGGAGATCCAGTAGTGGGATATAACCTACAGTAGTGGGGTGTAACCAATAGTGATCAACCAGTAAACTAAAGATTCACTCATAATTAACTCATGCATGTAAGATCAAAGAAAGACCCAGTTGAGATTGGAGTTCGTGGATAGTGTACTATTAGTTGTATAATCATCTAAATTGTACAAATGGTGCATACAATCAGAGGAAGGCCTATGAGGATTGCGCAATTCATAATTGAGGAATTTACCAATTAAATATGGGCTAATTCCCAAGGAAACCACGCAACGAAATAGGCCCTTGGCAGGCAGCAAAATTGGCTAAGTATTGGCTTGAGCTTGTTTGGGAAGCAGTGAGATAGATAGAGATAATGTAGAGGTTTCTCAGGCTTGAGAAAAACATTGTAATATTCTCATATTTTCTGATTAATGCAATATATAGATATAAGGGGTGTTTAGTTTTGGCTTTCCCCGAAAAATTGTTTTATGTGTGATTGAATTATTTCTGTTTTTTGCATTGTGATTTCATCAATCGTTTGTTGTTTTTGCTAATGAGTAGAGTAGATTCAAGTCGATTGTTTTAGCATATTACAATATGAAGTTTCAATCTACAAGGAATTTCTACATGGTATCACTGCTGCAATCATTATAGAAGAGGAGAATACGAGTTTTCCTTTTGCAGGAGATATCGAATTTTCTACATCATACTTTAAAGCTAGCAAGATTTTATTTTGTGGATTGAAACTCGAATATTCCATTGAGAGTAGTTCGGACTTTATTTCTTGGAAGGAAAAGATGGAGGTAGTGTTGTAAGACAATGGGCTTAAGGAATTCATAGATATTCCTAAGCTAGTTGATGCTCAAGATCTAGTGGAGTGGAGAAAATGTATGGCAAAGGGGAGAAGGGTTATCCTAGAAGGAGTTCGAGATCATATTGTCTTGAACCTCCTTGGTAAGGAAACTCCATTTGCAATGTGGAAGGACTTAAGAGACCTATTTCAAAACAACAGTGACCAAGAGAAGCTGGTACTGAAGGACAAGCTTAGAAAGATCAAGATGGAGAAGGGTGAAATAATACTGAAGTACTTGGCCAAGTTCACCCAACCTCGTGATGAGATTGGAAGTGTTAGTGTTACAGTTTTTGAAGATGATACAGTAAGCCTAGCACTTCTAGGACTTCCCAAGAGTTGCCACAACTACCAAGACTCAGTTAATGGGAGGGAGAAGCTACCATAGTGGGAGACATTATGGTCTGGCTTGGGGAAGGAAGAGTTTCATCAGAATGCCAGAGATAGATCCTCATCCAAGCATGATGATGAGGACAAATGTGCCTTATCTAGAAAGACAAAGAAATGGAAGGGGAAGTCATCCCATTCCAAATCAGATTCTAGTCACAGCGGCAAGAAGAAGTAAATGTCGAAGATTAAATTTTTTTACTGTCACGAGCTGGGACACTATGCCAAAAAGTGTCTGCGCAATAAAGTCAGTAAGAAGCCCTCAAGAGGAGTGGAAAGTGAGGTTCTTGCTTCACAATTCGAGCTAGATTTCACCCTCATCATTTGCATGGTGACATTGGTGATAGTTAGTGTGTGGTACCTGGATAGTAGAGCTTCATTCCATAAGATTGGAAACAAAGAGTTCTTCAGTGACTTGGAGGAGAAAGATCTCCAGATGCACATCGAGATGGGAGATGATGGGAGGTATAGTGCGACCTGCATCAGTACTATTGCCTTTCGGAGGGAGTCTAGTTCTCCTCTCACATTAAAATATGTCATGTATGTTCCAGGTTTGAAGAAGAATTTGGTTCCAGTTACCATTTTGGAGGATCGTGGCTACGATGTGATATTAGCAATGGGAAGGATTTCCTTTGTCACATAGCCCCAAGATAGGTGAAGCAGATCAAGGTTTGAGTGAATAAACTCTACAAATTGGATGCAAAATATTGCATTTCTCTGAGCACAAAAGTAGAGAAGATCTAGAGACAAGACATCGGTGATTTGTGGCATAGAAGATTGGGTCACTTTCACTACGAAGCTTTGAGGATCATGCAAAAAATGTATACAGGAATTCTCAAGGGTACACTAGAGTAGAGAGACAGATGAAAACAGTGTGCATTGGCGAAGTACACCAAAGCTTCCTTTCATGATAAAGACAGTCGAACGCAAGCGATCCTTGATATAGTTCACTAAGATGTGTGTGGACCGTTCTCGACAGCCTCCATGACCAAGCATAGGTATTACATAATATTTTTTGATTATTTTTCTCTTAAGTGTTGGATTTTCTTCATGTAGAAGAAAGATCATACGTTCGCTAAATTTTGTGAATTTAATGCACTTGTCGAGAAAGATACTGGTAGGAGAGTTAAATTTCTTATAAGTGATAATGGTGGAGAATATGTGTCGAATGAATTCAAGAACTTTTGTGCATCAAAAGGCATTCGATGAGAGTTAATAACACCTCATAACCCATAACACAATGGGGTGGTTGAAAGAAAGGACATGAGTATGGTGGGAGATGCACGGGTGATGTTACATGATCAAGCCCTACAGTTGCACTTATGGATTGAAGCATGCAACCTAACTGTTTATTTGCAGAACATAAACCCTCATCAAATTATTCATATAAGTACACCACAAGAAGCTTTTTCAGGTAAGAAAGCAGATGTAGCACACTTTAGGATCTTTGGTTCATTAGTCTACCATCATGTTACCAAGGATGCATGGAAACATCTAGAGCCAACAGCTGAGTTGGGCATATTTGTGGGGTACACTAGTACACCTCACAACTATCGGATGTAACTGTCATCCAACAGGATTACAATGGTTCATAGAGATGTGAATTTCGATGAAGAGAAGGACATGAGATATTCCCTTGAGAGTTAGCTCCAGTTACATGCATATGAGTAGATTTTAGCTCCAAATGAGGAGCCCAGGGATGATGTGGAGTAGCCACATGCAGAGGAGTAGAGATAGGAAGCACCCACTCATGCATAGACTTCCAGAAATGGAAGGAAGTGCACCAGAGAGACTGACATATTGATGCATGATGCTATACAGAATGTGGGAGCACCCACATCACAATGCAGGTAGAGGAGGTCACCAGATTGGTACACTGGCTACATGGCTTTGATGAGCGAGAGTGTAGAGGTTGAGCCATCCTCATTCATGGAAGTAGTGAAACAACCAATATGGGTTGATTCCTTGGTTGAGGAGTATGACTCCATTATTAGAAACAGTGTTTGGGAAGTGGTCCCAATACCAATAGACAAGTCAATGGTAATTTCTAGATGGATTTACAAGGTAAAGCAAGTAGAAGATGGGAGTGTGGAGAAACAAAAAGCCAAATTTGTGGCTAGACAGTTCTCTTAGGTGGAGGGAATGGATTACAATGAGACCTTTTCTCCAGTAGTAAGGTACTCTTCAATCATATTTATTCAAGCATTTTCAGCATAGATGGGATGGAATATACATCATATGGATGTGTATATAGCATTCCTTAATGGTATGATTGAGGACATGGAAAATTTTAAGAACACCCCCTAAATTTATAAGTATAATAAATGGGCGAATCTTCATGGTATATAGGAAAAATGGAAGGCAATTTTATCAATAATATAATATGTATATATAATTTTTTGGCGAATCTCTCACGAGTCATGGCGAATATTTTACTCAATTATAAAATCTTGTAAGATCTTGGTATTACCATGGGTTATCATATACCTGGAGCCATGGGTTATCATAAACCTAGAGCTTAAAAATTAGTATTAGTAATTTATAAAAATTAATAAAATTAATAGTTGATTTTTATTTTAACCAAGCTAAAATGTTTAACATACATTAAATTAAAACATCCATTTTTACTCTTGATCAGATCAAATATTTTTTCACTCTATGCTAGTTTGCATATCACGATATTTGATACCTCTCGGGGGTTAGCAGATCCAGAGTAAAGATGGATCTATTCTGGTTTAATTCCCCCATTTAAATAGGCTACATTCTAGGTGAATACCATGGGTCAATACCATGTGCCATTTTGGTGAATACCATGGGTCAATACCATGTGCCATTTTATTTTTATTAATACTAATATTAGGGTTAATAATGTTTTTTTGCATGGTATTAATAACAATCTAGTCCATGGTATTTGTCCCATAGTATTTTGCCCATAGGTTTCACCTAAATATAACACATTTTTTTTAGTGTTCGTAAATATAACGTGACTTATGGAGTAAATATAAAAAATGTTTTATTTGTTTACCATACCTCTCGCTTATTTATATTTTTATTAATTTACCATAGCTCTTTTACAAATATGGTATTTGGCCCATAGGATTCACTTAAATAAAACCTCTTTCTTGAGCCTTCATAAATAGAACGAGGGTTATGGACTAAATATAAAAGGAGGTTTTATTTTATTTACCATGTCATGCGTCTAGTTTATTTATATTTTTATTTATTTACCATTTTTGAGTAAGTATAAAATATGTTTTATTTATTTACCATACTTTTCATTTATTTATATTTGTATTAATTCACCATACCTCTTTTATAAATATGGTATTGGCCCATAGGATTCACTTAAATAAAACCTATTCTTGAAAATGGGCGAATGGATTCACTTAAATAAAACCTATTCTTGAAAATGGGCGAATGGAAGGTTCTAACTCCTAATTTCAAGGGCTAAATTTACCTTTTTTACCCTCTCTCTTAATAAAAGGTGGGCTATTTGAGGTGATTTGTAAAAATGTACCATGATACAAAATATTCGCCCACTAAAAATTTAAAACCCCTTAATTTCGCCAAAGGGAGAACATTCGCCCCTAAAATTTTCTATGATTGAGGAAGAAGTGTATATTGAGTAGTCAGAAGGATTTGAGACCTTCAATAGAGAGTCACATGTGTGCAGAATCAAGTGAGCATTGTATGAACTAAAACAATCACCACATGCTTGGTACACCAAAATTGAAAGCTATTTCACTGGGATGGGCTCCACCAAAAGTGAAGTAGATGCGGACCTGTACCATATTATGGTTGAACGTAAATTGTTGATTATAGTTTTATATGTCGATGATTTGATTCTAAAAGGTGATGAGAATCTGATAAAATCTTGCAAATCTTACAAAGAGGATCTTGCCAGAGAATTCAAGATGAAGGATCTGGGGCTCATGTATTACTTTCTTGGTATGGAAGTATGGAAAGGAGATGAGGAATTGTTTGTCTCTAAGGGCAAGTATGTCAATGAGCTATTGAAGAAGTTATACACGGAGAGAAGCAAACCCATGGAGATTCCTCTAATGGGTAATTGGAGGAAGAAATATGCTACTTCAGGTGAAGTAGTGGAGGCTACTATTTATAGACAAGTTGTGGGTTCACTTATGTATTTGGTGGACACACGATCAGACATTTGTTTTGCAGCTAACTAGATTATTCAATCCATGGTTAAGCCAACCAAAATTTATTGGAAGGAAGCTAAACATGTGTTGATATACCTCAGAGGCACCACTCAATTTGGTCTTTAGTATAAATGGATAGAGGGAGTGAAGCTTAAAGGCTTCATAGATGCAGATTGGGCTGTGATTCCATCTGAAAGAAAGAGCACATCAGGAGAATCTTCAGTATTGGTTTAACAACAATTTATTGGTACAACATGAAGAAAATATCAATTGAACTCAGTTCACCAAAAGTAGAGTACATGGCTACTAGTCAAGCAGCTTATGAGGCTATCTGGATGAGGAAGATCCTTGTTGGGTTATTTGGTTAGCAGATGAATCCTACAGTTTTTTACTATAACAAACATAGTTGTATCAAAATCTCTGAGAATTCCATTATTCATGATCGGTCCAAGAATATCGAAATCTGGTATGAACATCTACAAGATTGTGTGCAGTGGAGAATCATGTTGTTGGATTACATTCCTATAGAGGAGCAGGACGCAAATATTTTGTCAAAGGCATTGTCAAGATGCAAATTCAAGTTTCACAGAGACAAGATCGAGATAGAAGATAATCAATTTCTTGTTGAGAGGGAGTGTTGAAAATCCAACAAGAAAATCCTAATTTTATTTTGTCCTTGAATTAAATTGTAATTCCACATCTCATGACAACTTGTAATAGTTAACTAAGTTAATTTGACTTAGTTGGTTTAGTTAATTCGAGTTGAGGGTATAACTAGAGTCATGTGGAGTGTTTCATACTTTATAGGAGCCGAGGTTGAGTTTATTTTTCAATTGTACTTATTTAATTCAGTTTAACTGAGTTCAAGTCAGCTCAACTAGTTCTAACTGATGGAGGAATTAGTGGGAGATTCAGTAGTTGGGTGTAACCTACAGTAGTGGGGTGTAACCAACAATGATCAACCAGTAAACTAAAGATTCACTATTAATTAACTGATGCATCTCAGGTTAGAGAACGACCTAATTGAAATTGGAGTTCAGGGACATTGTACTATCAGTTGTATAATCATTTGAATTGTACAGCTAGTGCATGCAATTAGAGGAAGGCCTATGAGGATTGCTCAATTCATAATTGAGGAATTTCCCAATTAAATATGGGCCAATTACCAAGGAATTGTGCAAGGAAATAGGAGCTTGGCAGGAATCAGAATTGGCTAAGTATTTACTTGAGCTTGTCTAGGAAGTAATGAGATAGATAAAGAAAGTGCAGAAGTTTTTCTAGATTGGGAAAAGCATTGTAATATTCTCATATTTTATGATTAATGCAATATACAGATAGCAGGGGTTCTTAGATGTGGCTTTCCCCAGAAACGTATTGTGTTATGTGTCACTGATTTTTTTCTTTTTATGCATCATGATTTCACCAATCGACTATTGTTTCCATTGATGAGTAGAGTAGATTCAAGTCAATTGTTTTAGCATATTAGAATTTGCAGTTTGAATCTACAAGGAATTTCTACATATATCAATATGGTGATATTTTTCATGTCAAATATTTTGAGTATACTCCATCGATTTATTTCCTCATCCCTCAAACCTAAGAACAATGAGCCATATTATTTGTACAATTAATCATTTTAGCAACACTTTTCATCCTTGGGTGGGATTCTTAAGAAATTTATGGACAATGTATCTTAATTTTTCTTATCAACAAATCTATGCACTAGGATTATAATCTAACATCTAATTTGGCATGCCTTTTTTCATGGTTTGAGAGATAAAGCAAATAATCAATATCCTTAATAAAAATAACAAAAGTCATGATAATTAAATCCAAAATTATCGTGTATGATACTTGTATTTGACACCAAAAACTTGTAGGAAGTGTCTTCCTACAAATATCTTGGAATTAACATCCAACACAAGCTCAACTAGAATTATAGCATTGATAAAAGAAATGATGGAGGGTAGAAAGCTTATGAAGGACTTGAATATGGGAAATTAAAATACTCTTCTTTGAGGCTCTCATTACAAATAAACATATATTATATGGATATGATGTTTGAGAATGCATTATCTTTGAGGAGTGATGGAGAAAGTTAGAAGAGATCCAAATGGAATTTATCGCCTATAATGTCAAAATTAAAGGAAATACACCCAATCCTTTCCTCCTCGTTGAAGAAATCAGTTTCGCCATGGAAAGCATGTCTACATAAAAGTATTCAATGTATAAGAAGAGGTTAAACAACATAGATGACAAGAGGCTTCCTAAAATTTCTTCAAAATCTAGCAAAGCACCACCTTCGATTTAGACAGGGATGCCATAAGGATGTCTAATCTTAGTAATAACATTGGGGGATAAAGAAAGATATAATTTTGTAGAATATGAATAATATATATATACTTTTCGTAAGAATGAAATTATATCTGTAGATATTGACTAGTACATAGCATTGATAGAAATTTCAACCCTTTCTTCAACTAGAATTACTCATGACCAGAAAAGAAACGGGTTTGAGTTGAACTTGATCAAAACATTTGAAGACCCAAGATCTTATCATATTGGAAACTAGGCACACAAAAAATTGGAAATGTATCTACCAGACATATGGACATGCACATATTTGGAACTTATAAACCACAAAAGAAACAAAAGAGACTAGAGTAAATTTTCATTGGAGCATCAAACTAAGGGAGGAGTTGATATTGCAAGAGATCCCTCTAGAATTTCTATGGGGTTTTCCCTAGAGACGACACTAGAATTTGAGGCTAAAACCCCACCTTGTAATTTTTCTAGCCATTTTCAAATGGTAGGGAGAACCTTGCCCTATATCTCCACACAATTTAAGTTGATTCTGGGAGGTATGTAGTTGTGGAGCATGGTATAGCCGACCAGACAACACTGGAACTAATTATTGACCCTGGGTGTAAATCCCTATGATTGTGTTTAAGACCATGGAACCCTTTGTCTAAGAATGTGTGAGGCTTAGTAAATGAGCAAACCACTAGTGTAAACTTCCCATTGTGTATGTGTTTCCTCAATGCTTGAATTTGGCTCAAGGCTAGTCAACTACAAGAAAGGTTGCAATGTAGATGTCTTTTCGTTGGGTGGAGAGTGGAAGTTCCCCCTTTAGTTGCTGGTAAAATTAAAACACACAAATAAGTATACTTGGTTATGCATGTTCGTCTACAAACTATGATGTCCACTATTGTGCTTATGATTAATGATTATTCATGTAACATACATGAAGGAATGCTTGATTCAGTATATAATGATGGTTGACATTAGAAGAATTTTGAGGTCTAAAATGAGCCTCCTAAGAAAAATGTACAACTAAAATAAACTTTATAAGAACCAATAAGATTCAAGATGATGATGTCAACCATGGGGGATGATTCACCATTTTTGGAGTAAAAAGGTAAAAAACTAAAAAAATAATAAAATAATAGTTCTACTTTTTCAACTTGTATTTTCAAATTATCTCCCTAATGTTTTACTCAAATTTCAATTGGGAGTACTTGTTGGATGCAAAATTTAATTCCTCGTCCAAAGAGTACCCTGTTGCATACTTTCGAATGACCCTTCTACACGAAAAATAAGAAATACATGAAAATACGTCATTGCAATCACATTTTCCATGTAACATTCATTTTTCATATAGGAGGGTCCATAAAAATTATGCAACATGTGTACTCCTTGGATGAGGAATCAAATTCTATATCCAACGAGTTTTCCCTCTTGAAATTTGAGTAAAACCATAAGGAGATAAGTTGAAAATACGAGTTGAAAAAATAGTTTTTTATTTTTTCCCTCTAAAATTTGATGATGTAATCTAATCTTATTCTATTATTTCCACTATTATTTTATAATTTTCTTAGGAGGCCCATTTTAGACCTCAAAATTCCTCTAATGGGCGAACTATGTTGTATATCTATGGTGATAATGAGTTGCTTTAGTTATGTGGTCATTACCTTCTTAGTGAATTGCAAGTTGTTTGATATGTGCATAAATGGTGATTTGAAAATTACCAAGGATAAGTTCTTCGCTATCTTTTATGTTTATGAGTTTGGGAAGCTCATTTCCATAACCATGATTGTGGGTTATCCTACTTATTAGGATTTCAATTTATGTGTTGTGTGTTGAAATGAATGTATGGTTAGAACCTGTCAGACCAGGAGGTAACTCCTCAAAATAAATCATGATATTCATTCAGGTTGGTCATTATATAGATGAGGGAAAGACTATTCATTTCATCTCCTGGTGACTCTTCATATTTTCTATTATTTATTTACATTAATTACAGTTGTTTACCCAATCCCTATGATTAGGTGTCAACATTCCCCCCCCTTAATCTGAAGGGATGTTTGTGAGTCCAAGCATCATTCTGAATCTTGCAAGTTTTTCTCTTCCAAGCACTTTGGTGAAGATGTCTGCAATTTACTCATTAGTGGAACAATGACAGAGATGGATTGTTTTGGCCTCAACATGATGTCGAATAAGATGATATTTAGTATTTATGTGCTTTGTTCAATCATGGAACTTTGGGTTCCTGGCCAAATTTATTATCGATGTATTGTCAATCATGAGTGTAGTCGATTATACTTGTTTTACCTTCAAATCTTCAAGAATTTTCTTGAGCCACAAAATTTCTTTTGTTTCCTCAACTGCTGCCACATATTCTGCCTCTGTTGTGGAATCTGCTGGAACTGATTGTTTGTGTGATCTCCAGGAGACAGCTCCTGATCCAAGACTTCATATCGTAACATGAAGTAGATACCCTAGTTTCTTTGTCTCTATCGAAGTCTGAATCAAAGTATCCAATCAAGGTGAAGTTTCCCACCTGTGTATACTTGATTCCAAAGTCTTGAGTTCCCTTCAAGTACCTTAGAACTCTTTTTGCAGTAGACAAAATGTCTGGTCTGGTAGTAGTTAGGTAATTGAGACTTCCTACAAGTTGTTTATACTTTGTTGCATCCTCAAATTATTTTCCTTCAATGGATGTGAGCTTTAAGTTTTGTTCCATTGGAGTAGTAAGAAGATTGCATTCTGTCATGCCAAACCTGTTCAACAGATCTCCAATGTACTTCTTTTGAGAAAGGAATATGAACTTCGGATTTTGAGTTACTTCAATACCAAGATAGTAATGAACATAGCCCAAATCAATCATTTCAAAACCTTTCCTCAATTCCTTCTTTATGGATGCAATGTAGCTTTCATTGTTCCCTGTCATCAAAAGATCATCTACATATACCACAACATATAAAACTATTTTGCCAACATTCTTGACAAACAAAGTTGCATCATCAAGATAATAATGTTTGAAATTGAGTTTCAGTAGATGCTTAGTTCGTTTTTCATACCATGCTCGCGGTGCTTGTTTGAGGCCATGCAAGGATTTCACAAGTTTGCATACTTTATGTTCATGTCCTTTCACAGAAAATCCTTCAGGTTGGGACATAAAAACATTCTCTTTTAGAGCTGCTAGGGCAAAGAGTGTTCATATGGTAGCCCATTTTGCTGTGGGGGCAAAATTCTCCTCATAATCAATCCCTTCCTTCTGTGCAAAACCTTTTGCCACAAGCTTGGTTTTGTGCTTGTCAAGTGAGCCATTAGCTTTATACTTGTTCTTGTAGACCCACTTGTAACCAATTGGTTTGGTTCCTAGTGGAGGATCAACCAGCTTCCAAGTGCCATTCTTTATCAGGGAATCATACTATTTTTACATCGCTTCTTTCCATTCATCATGAGAAGCAGCTTCTTTGAAGGAAGCCGGTTCAAAATCTGTAGACAAATTCAATTCACAATCACAAGAAACATCCATATCAACAGGTGAATCAGAGTCATCTACATCACCTCCATTTTGCTGGTTTGAATTTCTAGTTCCAATCTTTCCAACCTCATCAGGATGAACACTTTCAAGTGTCTTTGTCAGCCACTTTGGGGGACCTTTCTCAGATGGTCCAGGCTGCTCCATTGGTTGAGTTGGGACTGAATCAATATTGAGTCTCCCAATTCTATCAGTCACATCACTTAAAGTATCATCCGTTGTTGGAGTTTCATGCGGGGGAGAGAGTGCTTCAGAAGAAGATTCCACAGGTTGATCTAGTATAGGAACCCCCCCCCCCCCC
>APFE030958578.1:0-27570 GCA_000404065.3 Pinus taeda
CCATACCAAGGTCATAGTACCGTTTCCAGCGGTAAGAAATCTTCTAATACAGAAAGATGTGGGTGAAAAAAGAGAGAATTGGATCACTGCTTTACAAGAATACGACCTTGAAATCAAACCAGCAAGCATTGTGAGAGGTCAAGGCTTCTGCAAAATGTTGGCTGGAGCATCGCAGATTCCCAAAAGTTCATCTGAGGAAGTACAAATGTATGAGGTAAGCCTAAACGATACAGAATCATTATACGCTGACACCATTTATTATCTCAAAAACGGGTATGCTCCAGCACAACTGGATCACACCAAGAAAAGAGCCCTGAGATTAAAAGCTAAACAATATCAACTCATAAATGATGTTCTGTTTAAAAGGAATTATGATTCTGTACTTCTTAGGTGTCTTGAGAAAACTGAAGCCGAAAAGGTTTTGCAGGAACTCCTTGATGGGCCCGCAGGCGAACACTATGCTGGAGATGCTACCGCACATAAGACCTTACGTGCAGGGTATTATTGGCCCACACTGTTCAAAGACTCACACAGTTACGCGAGGAAATGCCAAATTTGCCAAACTACTGCAGGAAGACAAAAGAAACCGTCCATGCCATTACATCCGGTCAACATTGATCAACCATTCAGTCAATGGGGCTTGGACATAATAGGTGAGATCATTCCTCACTCTTCTAAGCAACATAGGTACATCCTCACGGCAACTGATTATTTTACTAAATGGGTAGAAGCAATCCCTCTCAAGACAGCTAATTCTGAAAACATTACTGAATTCATAGATCAATTTATAATCACTAGGTTTGGATTGTCGACGGCTTTAATGTTTGATAATGCTTCATACTTTTCTGGGAATGCAATGACTGAGTTCGCACTCAAAAGAGGGTTCAAACTGAAATATTCGGCCAACTACTATCCGCAAGGAAATGGACTGGCTGAGTCAACAAATAAAAACCTAATCAGGATTATTAAAAGAACAGTTGACCAGAACCAGAAGAATTGGCACAAAACTTTGGTAAATGCTTTATGGGCAGATAGAATAACAAAGAAAGCTTCAATCGACACTTCTCCCTTTAACTTAGTTTATGGGAAGGAAGTGGTTCTTCCAACTCACTTAATGATCCCGTCCTTGTCTTTAGTACAATACATCGATGAAGTATCTACTTCCTCCTTACAATTGAGACAAATGGAAATAATTAAATTAGAAGAACAACAAGAAGAAGCTAAGAAAACCCATGCTCATCACCAAGTGCTAATAAAATCCTCTTTTCATTCAAACATAATGACCAGAAAAAACTTTCAGATGGGAGATCTAGTTTTGAAATGGGATAAGGCTCATGAAGAGAAGGGAAAACATACAAAACTCCAAAAAATGTGGCTTGGTCCTTTTCATATTGTAGAAGTCATAGGCCCATCAACGTTTGTGTTGCAGGATTTAGCAGGTAGAAAGGATTCTTTGCCTGTTAATGGATAGATCCTGAAAATATACTTTCCATAGAAGATACTCTTCTATTTTTTATAGGATAGCTTTTTGTTTTTCTTCTTTCTTACAAATAAAACCAGTTGTAGATGGTTACTACAGGAGTTCACGTAAAAGGACACCAAATTCTCTGTTAGATTTTGATTTTTCGCTTGTACAAATAGTATAAAATTTCGAAAAATCTGATCTTTATTATTGACGGATAGAGTTAAACTTTAGCCTAGATATGATACTAGTTCCAAATTCAAAATTTTTTATGAAAGCAACCTTTGGCAAAAACTTGTTTTGTATCAGCACAATGAAAGGTATCAATAATAATATGAGTATTCTCCGTAAAACTGCTGTTTTCAAACTCTATTATTATCGTCCAGAGCTTTCTTAAGGAAAAACAATGGTTTCCTCCCTGCTAAAGAAAATCGCAGCATTCAGAGAAATAATCCGAGAAAACACTATATCTCAAATAATAAGAGGTCTCATCACGAACAGGCTTATCATGATCACAGATATTATAACTTGTTGACTTTGCCAATACTGTCCACCAAAACAGGGAAACGACTTAAGATTGTTGCAATCAAAAGACAAGGGGTATCATCACGAGCCAACTTATTCAGCAAAAGTGTAAATCGAGTGAATGACTGTGTCATAATTTGGCCACCAAACCAAGACATTGTTCTTTAGAGAATAAAAAAAATAAAAAGTGTCAAAATGGGTTTTTCTCTGAAAAGTTGTAGATAGCCTTAGGCAGGATAAAGGATCATTGCTGGGTAACAGGTAACCCTGTTGAGGCTATGGACGCCTGCTGGCAGCAGAGGCTCTACCTACGATAAATGACCATATTTTAAAAAGCCAACATAACAGAGATGACCTTATTTTATCTTTAAAAGACCAAGTAATGGCTGGTGTAAATGCAAGGACTAAGCCTTAGGAAACGAACGATTGGAATAGAAAAAGGTTGAAACAAAATATCAGTGATAGGATAAGACATAATGTACTCTATATGTCCATAACAAAGTTTAGACTTATGAAAATTTTTTCTGTTTCGGAAGTTAAAATTCAATAGAAAATCAGAGATAACTGGTTCTTCCCAGTGAATCGCCATTGTTGTGGCAACCAACAACCCCCCTCTTTGTTTGATATTAGCAATAACACCAAGCAAATGGGGACCCTTAATAAAAATTTAGACAAACAATTTTATGAACATTTTTGTTTTTGATTCCTTAAAACTTTATCGCGACAAAAGAATGAAACATTTTTCTTTAAGCATAATAGACTAAGAAGAAGCGATGCGAAATCCATCGCATCGCATTCACTATGAAGCGCTCTTAAATGAAAAACTTAAGAAATCTCCGGTGGCCGATGTGCGACGTTGCATATTGCAACATCGCGTAAAGTAACACACAATGACTAATTTTTGCGATCTGTGATATGCAACACTGCGATGATCCGATATTGCGATGCCACGATGCTATAACGCGATCTGCGATCTACGATGAATGCAAATTTTCCTCGGCGCAGTATTCAAGGAAAGCTACCCATTAATCAAAATGAAGCGCGCGCCTTAAAAAAGAAATTAATGATTGTACGCCAAAGTATCCTGGAATGACAGCTTTTTGTTTTTCGAAGGGCTAGTCCGCTATGAATGTCATAATTATGCATACATAAGATTTAAAGCTTTCATGTCAATCTTTATTACCATTACTCTTTTCCTTCACATAAACTATAAAACAGGAAATAACATGAAGCAATGTGCAAGAAACATCTAAGGAAAAGGGGAAAGCACCAATGCTCGGAGAACAGAGAAGAAATCCCTTCAGAAACGGATGCCGCATACGATAGGACCACAGATTCCAGAGTATCACTCAACAGATGCTGATGTCGATAGGTCGTCTAAAGCTCAGAATCAAAGGCACACAAAAGCAGCATGATTACAAAAAGACCTGAAGCTTACACACCAGAAAAGCCTGGAATGAAGAACGGAGGCAGTTTTCAATCCAGAGAATTGTTTAGAAAGTAAAATCTTTGACTCATCCAGTCGTTCGCAAGGACGGAAACCGAAATAGCAAAAGCAGAATCAGTTTGAGGAAAATTTGAGTTATTACCAAGTATACACGCAGTGAATACACCCAGTCAGAGGAAGGTCCTCTAAAATATCTTATAGTTTACCAGAAAGTGGTGCCAACTCTTGTTACTTCTATTTTTATAGCACAGATGAAAGGGGAAGGCAACCAGCTGACTCTTCCCAGTCGAATGTTGCATGCTTACAGCACTAAGGAGAAAATACAGAAATAGTTCAGAGTCAGATTTAATTTTTAGAAATAGTTTGCTTTATCAGAAGGACGGTCATTTGAAAACCGGATCCTGAATTTATGTAATCAAGTTAATTAGCTAGCAGTATTTAAACCTTTCTCAGGCATTTAGAGAAGGGTCCGGAGATTTGTCAAAAACTCGTCCTCAGAACATGCACTTTTGCGCCCTCAGGAGGTGGTTTTGATGAATGGATGGATCAAGGTTTATTAATGTTTGCATCTGATGTCTGCTACTGATGTTGCACTTCTGTACCTAGTAAGATGTTAGAGCAAGGAGAGATAAATCAACTGTGCTTGAGCTTATGAGTGGAACCAGTCATAAATGGTACTTTTATCTCTTTCATATTTCCTCCTTATATCTTTAAGTGATTTATAGTCTTTCATTGTTTATATGCCATTACATGAATGTGTGGGTACCATTTCCGCACTTTGTACGGTGGAGTCAATTGTTTATGTCCTGACATTGAATAGATATATGTATATGGTCAACTGTTTTTCCTAACTTCTTGCAAAAGGGTTTATCTTAAATGATTTCTATTCTATATAGCTAATGATTTTGATTACCAATTTATGTTTGAAATCTCTTTAGATCGCATAACAGAAGATATACATCCCGGGTTAGCATAGATTAGATGTGTTGTTTCTCATTAGATTACAATAGCATAGAGTTAGTTTAAGAATCTGAATTAGATTAGCTTTAACGTACTCTTAGATCAACATTATTTAACCCTACACACATACACACACCCCAGATCAGGAAACTGGTCTCGTTATCCCCAGTCAGACCCGCTATACCAAACGGATAAGGAGCTGCCAACCAAGGTCCGGACCGGGTGGCTATCCCCCTTGTTGTCGACCTGATTTTCGAGGCTTCAACATTAACCTAAATATTATGGGATATTACCATATGTTAGTCCCCCAGAATAAGGAGGATACGACGAATAAGTATATTGCTCTCCATATGGTGGAAATCTAGTATTTAATGGATACATAGGTCTTTTTTGACCAGATTGCCCAACTTGATACTGATATGCATGATCAAACTATGGTGTTCTCGTTAGAGAAGAACCAGGTAGATTTCCGATTGAGTACATGGGTGATGACCATGGTGTAGAATCAATCCCTGAGTGGGTTCTAGATAATGATTGGTAACTTACCAGGATAGACGATTCACCATACAGGTGTAACACAGGTGTGGTAGATAACATCAGAGAAGTTACATCATAAGAATCTACTGTAGCTGCATTAGATGATACTGTATGAGATGTTGACGGTTGCTCAGCCATAGTTAACTGACCCAAAAGTTGTCCTAAAGATTCGACGGGTACTTGAAAAGAAGTAGGATCAAATGAAGCAAAGAAATCAGGAGTACTAGGGTAAAGATAAAGCCCAATTCCAAAGTGAAATGGGGTCCCAGGTGTGGAATATTTCTAACTCCTCCTCTATGGCAATAAAACCTAGTGAAAGAACTTCACCGTCAGGTCCAGAAAAGATTTCTGGTGTTGGTGAAGTTGAAGTTTCAATAGTTACTGATGTATGAGGGGTAACCGGTTGATTGTCTTCTGGTAAAGTAACAACTTCTGAATGTTCAAGTTCAAAGTCCAGATGTTTGGGTAAATGAACGATAGCTTTAGTAAGAGGTTCCAGCACCACTTCAAGTTTAGATGTTACTTCTTTTTGAATAGGGATAGATTCTAGACCAACTTCTAGATGAACTGATTCAAATTCAGAAGTACTTTCTTGTTGAGAAATTTCAAGTTGAGGATCAACTTGTGGTTGAATAACTTCGGTTACTGTTTCACTAGGATCAGTGCTAATGTCCTCAGGTAATTGTGAAACTTCTTCTTCAGGAACAGATGTACCAAACATAGTTGGAGTAACTGGAGTCTCCGTACTTACTGAAATAGATGATTTAGGTAACTCAGATGAAGAACTAGGCTTAGTTAAGAGAGACTTCTTTGCCCAAATTAGTGTCGCTTTGGGAGGAAAAGGTGGTTCACTCACTATTATCCATGAATGACGGGGTATGGGTTGATGTTCCTCCACAATTGTTGATTAATTTTATTATCAAAAAATAAATAAACAAGAAGGGGTATTCTAGGCAAACCATTTACCAAAGAATTGTGAACTGCATAATACCTCCTAGTGAACTAAGAAGTACGAGCAGACAATCTCGCTAAATGATGTGTTCAGTGTATCACAATTTACAAGGCAGCCAACTCGACTACTTAAGGATGAATAACAACCTAGATTTATCCTCCCATATATATTTGAAGGTACATGGAGCCCCTGTCTGTATAAGTGTTGTCTAATGCAAAACCGCACAGTGAAAGCATTCCCATATACTTTACATACTGTAACACCGCCTGATATACCCAAAGGTACGTGGACAAACTACGATATACTCACGTACGTGGAATGAGGTATCACACTCGGGATGTATTACAGACAAGTTAGGGACAACAACTTTGTTTTACGACGCTAAAACATGTCTCTAGCCTAGAACCACTAAATGTTTGCATTAATGACAACGCTTCATTAAGTAAATTGATGTTTATTTTAGGTTGATCTTGCTTAAAAATTTTCCTTTCAAGTTCACCATATGATGTATTCTAAAATTCCTAGGAATCCAACTATCATGATAAGCATTGTTTTCATTCAATTTAATGATGAAAATCCTAGCTACTTAGGGAAAGAGCAATCAGATTTATTTTGATCAAAGAGCAAAGAGCACAATTTAAATGCAAATTCCCTACATTATTCCTTACCAACACACACAAAAGTTTTTAATGCAACATTCATGTATTTCTTTTCAGTTTCCCTAAATGTGAATGAACAAAACAAAAACTAATTCACAATCGATCAATAAGCTGTTTTCATAAAAATGACGATTTTGCTACGCTTTCCTTTCAAGGAAAGGAAGACTTTATGACACTTTTGTTTTCAAAGAAATGAGGAATTATGACACTTTCAATGAAAAGACTAATCATTTGCACACATCAATCAATCGATCTTTCATGAATGACAATTCAATTTTCGAAGGAAATGATGATTTTACAACACTTTCTTTTGCTAAAGATCAATCGATAAAAAAAATAACTTTTGACTATAGATTGAAAATGATAAAGTAAATACATAAGAAACATTTATCAATCCTAGTCTAAGTAGGGCCAGGTAAGGAGATGAAAAACTATATTCAGAGACAAGACATCATTGACATTCAGAAATCATTCAAACAGGAGAAAATTGGCTCAAAAACTTCAGCTCCTAGATGGGAAACTAACCCTCAAGGGATCAACAGAGGTAGCAGTGAGAGACGGTGCATTGAAGCACACTAGATCTATGCAGGAAGCACATTGCAGCGCACTGTGTCCTTCATTGGGCTATGCTGGTGACAGTAAGCAAATTTGAACACAATTTGGTACAATTTTGGCTCAATTTTCAATGAAAGACAACTGAAATTCAATCAACGAACACAAGTATAGTATGTAGAAATGTCTTAAGATGCTAATAAGCTACTAAGATGGATAGTTGATCCCATGTGGAGTTGCAAATTTGTTTTGGAAATTTTTAGTGGCTACAGATAAACGCTTAAACCCATAGACTAGTAGCTAAGCCTAGAACAATAGTGCAAAGAATTCTCTACTTTTCCTATGACTATTACATAAAATAAGAGGCAAATAAGCCTACGTGTAGCTTGTTCTTGCTCCTTATCTCCCTTGACCAACTTTTTCACTCCTCTCCATACTTAATCCGCTTGAAGAGTACCTGCACATAGACAATAGACAACAACCAATCAAAGCATATGATAATCATCTATTGATTAAACATAGCATGGAATCAAGTACATGATACACATATGAAAGCATAAATGAATAACACAAGCATATGGAAAAATCTTTCAATGCTTTATTACTAAAAGGAAGAGTTACAACCCACTTCTTGATTTAGCATCACTCCTCCAGTTCAATCCCATCCTCGCCTCATAACAAGAAAGACATTTTGACATCATTACAATACTTGAAATCAACTCAAGTCTCATACTAACAACATCTCCCTATAATTCAATAATTTCCAGGCCCTGATTGCTAAGATGAGTGGTGTTTTTATAGGTGAATGAAGGAAGTTATGCCATAAATGGTTATAATGAATACCCTCTGAAACTTAGAATTTAGTTCCATGGAGGAAGGGATAAGGGATTGGTGTTTGTTAACTCCCTTCCTCATCCAAATATGAGCTCAAAGAAGTAGATAGCCTTGAGAAACTTCTAGAGGAATCCAGTGGATAAGGAATCTTTCAAACCCTAATGGAAATTCACTCAAATTCACCCAACATAGGCCAAAGAGGGACCAAGTGTGCTACATAGAACCCTATCAGTGTATGGTTTCCATTGTAGCGCACCCTAATTAAAGCCCACCTACGCTAATCTTCTTAGAGGTATTTTCTAGATGATTTTCATCATGTAACTTCTTTGGAAGCTAGGCATTCTGATGATTGACTTCTTTAGGGCATGTAACAACTAAATTAGGGTTTTATGGGCCCTAAGTGTACTGATCTATAGGTTGGGGTTGATGTGCCCAAATGGATCTGTAACAATCTCAAAGTTGTTGTAGAGGCACCATGTATTAATAGGTGGTTAACTAGAAACAAAATTTTGGACCCCCCTGTTAAAGTCCAATGGTGTGGCGGGGTCCCGAAGTCATCCCCCGCTATTGGTGTGGGTGGGGATGATCTCCTCCATTGCTTTTATTTTGAAATTTATTGCAACACAACAAAATGTCATATCCACTTTATTTGTAAATTATACTATAATATTTTGGTAAAATATAGAAAGGATAAAAATAATAAACATATAAAAATTAATTCGACATTCTGACTTACTTCTAACATTGGGGATTCTTTATATATATATATAATATATATTATATATAATATATATATATATATATAATATATATATATATATATATATATATATCCCCTTTTTAGTCTATTATTTTGATAATTTTCCCTTTATTTCTTTTTCTATTTTTATTTTCTTTCTTTTTAATGTTTTAATTTTTCTTTTGTTTTAACAACAAAAAAAAAAAACTAAGGTAAAAATGAGTTACAACATTAGCTCCATTTGGGGATTGCTTCCCCCTGCAAGATGCAAAGAACTTGCATATCCATGTGCCTTCTCCTTAGGTTATGAAGTATTTTCTATGAAAATCAGACTTTGACAGTGAAACTTAAAGAAAACTGGAAACTTACAATGAAGATGGTTGTAAGCATTTAATATTGAATATATTGTTTTAGGTATTGTCCATTGACTGGCAATGAAGAATATTTTCCTTCCATGTTGCGCAGAATAAAAGTGTTGTTATACTTTACTTCTACAATGTTGAATGGTCCTGACCACAAATTATCAAACTTTCCATTCTTACCCCTTTCCTCTCTTCTGGCGTCCCATCTTAAGACTAGATCACATTATCTAAAATCTATTTCTCTAGATTTTCTCTCAAATAATATTTTCAGTTTATTTTGATATTGAAGAAGTTTTTTGTTGAAATTCATCTTTTTCTTGGTTTTGACTCAATGATATGAATTATTCTCCTTGAAAAATCATTAGCTTCCTCAGATGATTCCTGCAAAAATGCGGCGACTAGAAATTCTAGCTATGTAGGGAAAATTACTTGAGTTCCATATACAGGTTGGAAAGGGGACTTGCCAAAAGATCCTTTGGGTGATACTCTACTTTCCCAAATTGCATATTTGAGATGACTATCCCAAGTTATTTTGCGATCTTCCAAGACTTTCTTGATTACCTTGACCAGACTCTTATTTGATGATTTTGCTAACTCATTACCTTGTGGTTAATATGGTGTAGAAAGATGCAATGAAATCTGATATTTATGAAAAAACTCTATCATTTTAATGCTATTGAAAGCCTATGAATTGTATGAAACTATTTGTTGTGGGAAGACAAATGTATATAGTATATTCTCTTCAATGAGTTTTATGACCACTGTATTTGTTTCATTATTAACAGGGATCACTTCTAGACACTTCGTGAAGTAATTAGGGGTAGTTAATATCCATCTATATTGGTTGCTAGAAGCTTGAACTATTTCCCATATAAAATCTAATCCCCATTGTAAAAATGGATCTTCAATTAAAATTGGGACAAGGGGAAGTGATGCTAGCCTCTGTTTTCTAGTGAATATATGAAATGGGATACAACTTCTTACCTTTGTTGTAATGTGTGCAAACAATTTGGGGCAATAGAAACCTTCTCTCAGAATTTTGTATGTAGTTTCCTTCCAAGCATAATGCACTCCACAATCATAATCACTCCTTTGGTTTCAATTTTGATCAGGTATAGTAAAAGGATATTCAAAGGATCCTTCCAATATAAATTGACATTTAGGATACAATATTTGATAGCTTTTTTTTTCCCGTAGAAAAAGTTGTAATTTCTATTGAGTCTAAAGAAATTACATTCTATAGATGCCTAGGCATTCATCATGAGGCTTAATAGCCTACCCATTATGGCTGTAATGCTGTTTTTATGACAATTGTGGCCATGTACAAAAAAGGTTCAAAAAGGATATGGCAAAAAATTTTCCATCTTCTGCCTCCATGCAGGGGGTTCAAGTGATCATCAAGAAATATTGATGAAGTACAATAAGAAAACATATAGTTTTTAGAGCTTTGTTCCACGCAGAGAGATCATATGTAACCATACAAAAAAAAAGATTTACCACCACCGATGGGTTGGATATGCCACTGTCTCATATTACAAGTGTTTCAAATATAAAAGAAGCAAGGGGATAACAATATATATAAACATTGTCCTTTGATAAAAACCAAAGTGCCAAAAAAAATGTCCATGGGAAGGTAGAAAAAAACTACAAATGTGTTATGTCTCCTAGTGAGGATGCAATCTATATACGGCCTGTGGTAATATTGGTGGTGCCTACCATCCACTTCTTCCTGTATCAACCAGTCCGCTTCTTGCTTGAGCGTTGCCTCCTTTGATAGGTGGTCTGCCCCTATGTTGTGCTCCCTGTAAATGTGTTGACAAACAAAATTATCAAAAGATGTTGAGAGTCTGTGTGCCTCATCCAAAATATGTCTCAAAGAAAAAGTAGAGGAGTGAGATGTTCTATTGAGCCAATTACAAACTAGCTTTGAGTCCCCAAAAAGTTGTAACTTAGTGCACCATTTCTCAAGGGCAAAATGGATGAGATGTTTGGCCGTGGAGAGCTCAGCAAAATTGTTTGTACCCTTCCCCAGGTGTATTTGGATCTTCAAATAGTGGTTTTCCCTTAAGTATAGTATGGCTCCTCCCCCACAACCTTATTCTTGGGCTGAGCCGTCAAAGTAGGCCCATGGGAAGGATTTGTCAATGAGTTCAGGCTGGATGGATCGGGAGGGGTTTCTGAGGGGGGTCCTCGGGGAGGAGGCTATAATCAACAAGGATATGGGTTATGATGGAGGACCAGAGGGGATCCTTACAGTCAAATATGGCCTGGTTCCTTGCCATCCAGATGGCCCAACACATTAGGAGGGGGATGTTTCTGTCTTTGCCATTATGCTTCGCCAGCCAGACCTGTTAGGCCTCTATGATAGAGTGCCCTTGCCAATGTTGAAGGGAGGGGAAAGATGTCATGATGAGGGTCCATTGTTCTATAACAATTGGGCAGTTCAGAAATAAGTGTGCAGTATCTTCATCATTTTCCTTACAGAGGTGGCACCAGAACGGTCCATGAAAGGTTCGCCTCATCAGATTTGAGCGAGTGGGGATCTTGTTGAAAAGGATGTTCCACATCAGCAATTGCATTCTAGGCGCTGCTTTGAGTTTCCAGAGTGCTTTCCACCAATGCTGTACTATTTCTGGCTGTAAATGTTGTATGATCTTTAGGTAGCCCTCTTTGGGGGAGTATTTCCCATTTTTTGCAAAATTCCATACAACTTCATCTTCTTCCTGTGTTATCCTGATATGTGCCTGAGTGAGAGCTTTCATGAAATCCGCCCAATTTTTCCTCCAGTGCCCCGGGATATGGAGTTCTTTTGCTATCTTCCATGCCTGCTGGAGGAATGAGGAGTTTTCCAGATCTGCAATGTTTGCTATATGAGTGACTCCCTGATTTTTTAGGAGGGTAATCAGCTATGCTGGGATTCTGTGGGAATTTCCACATCCAATCCAAGGGTCTATTCCTATGCCAACAACGGTCCCCTGGTTTATCCTCCATGTTAGGCCTTCCTGGATGAGGGGAAGGGAGGATAGAACAACTTTCCATATGTTGGATATGTTACCACTTTCCCTATGATCTCTACAAATCCAGTCGAAGGTGTTGTCCGGGGTGATATACTTATCATATACTACTCTCCTCCAGAGGCTGTGTGAGGTGATGAGATGCCATCCTGGCTTTGCTACTAATCCTTTAGCCAAAAGATCCAGACTTTTTATGCCACATCCACCCCATTTCTTAGGCCTGGGAATTGTTTCCCATTTTACCCAAGCGAAGAGATTCCCCTGTTTGTTCCCCTTCCATAGGAATCTACAGCAGATCTTTTGCAGTCTAGCTAGTATTCCCCTGGGGATCCAGGCTAAAGACATCCAAAACACCGGTGTTGCTTCCAGAACTGATTTTATGAGGGTGAGTCTTCCTACCCTAGTAAGGTACCTGTTGTACCATGCATTTAGTCTCTTTTCTACCTTAACAATTAACCAGATCCAGTCGGAGATTTTGTATCCCCTTGGCTTTAGTCTGAAGCCAAGGTATTTCAGGCCTTCCTCCATAGCGTGAGTAGGGAAAGGGAACCGGTAGATAGTGTAGAGAACTTCATGTTGCGAGCATCCTATGGTAGTGAGGATAGATTTTTGAACATTGATGGTCATGCTTGTAGCCTTCTGGAAGAGGTAAAAAACATGTTGTAGGGCACAGGTATCAGCCACATCCCTATTTAAGAATATGAGCACATCATCCATAAAGAGGAGGTGGGTTAGAGAAAGGTTGTCCAAAATTTTTATTCCTGTAATTCTGCCCCTTCTGTGATCTGCTCCTATCAGTTTGCTTAGTCCTTCCATGATGAGCAGGAAAAGCAGAGGTGATAAAGGGCAGCCTTCTCTGAGGCCCCTCTCGGCGATAAAGAAGGGAGTGGGTGATCCATTGAGGAGGATACTGTAGGCCACATCAGAAATGTAGCTCATGATCCATTTGATAAACATATAAGGGAAGCCCACATGATTGAGGAGAATATGGATGTAGAGCAGGCTAGTTTTGTCAAAAGCTTTGGATGGGTCCACTTTTAAGATCATGCCTTTCAGCTTCTTACTTTGCATCGAATGTAGGAGTTCCTGTGCAAATCCAATGGCTTCGTGTATCTGGTGATTTTGGGGGAAATCAAACTGTTCGGGGGATATATGAGCTGAAAGGATGGGCTTTAGTCTATTTTCAGGGATTTTAGCCATGATTTTATAGAGGCAGTTACATAAAGATATGGGTCGGAAGTCATTGAAAGATATATTCTTGTCGGATTTAGGAATGAGAGCGATGAAAGTGGATTTGATGGCCGAGGGGATTTTCCCATTGAGACGGCAATGGTTGATTACAACAAGGAGGTCTTGGCCTAATAGGTCGAAGAAAGCTATGTAGAACTCTATAGGCCAGCCACTAGGACTAGGGCTTTTGTCTCCCTGAAAACCCCAGATGGTAGCCTCAAGTTCCCCAATCGTGACCTCTTTGATTAATTCCCTTCCTTCTTCAGTGTCCACAAACCAGGGGAAATGTTCTGCCACTCTCATTATTTCTAGTAGTGAGGCCTCCCTTGGGGCCTTATATGTATTCTTGAAGTGAGAGGTGGCCAAAGCTGCAAGTGCCCCTGAGGTGTGTACCTATTACCCTTGGTCATTTTGTAGCTCCCATATAGTGTTGATTGCTTTTCTGCCGTTTGCAAAGCAATGAAAAAATTTTGTGTTCTCATCCCCTTCCTGTAGCCAAATCACTCTGCTTCTTAGTCTCCATCTTGCTTCTCTATCCTTTAGGACTTGTGTCCTTTCCTTGGTTAGAGACTCATAGGAGGCTTTCCGTTCCAAAGATGGGAAGGTGCCATCCAATTGAGAGTCTAGTTCTGCGATCATTTGCTCAGCTTGGGTCATGATTAGATCCTCCTGTTTCCTTTTGTTGTGGGCCCAAGCTCTAGATAATACCTTAATTTTAGAGAAATTTTGTACGAACCGAGTTGTTGGGTCCTGCATCCCAGATATTGGGTGGGATTTCCAGTAGTCATATATTAGATTGATATAAGAGGTCCCGTAGCCATGTGGAGTTGAATTTGAAAGGGGATGAATTCTTTTGTAGTCTATTTCCAACCTCTCAGTATATGGGCCGGTGATCCGAGATTCCACCACTACCGACCCATTGATGAGATCTGGGGTGGCTGTTGTGGAAAACCTCCTTGATGATAAAACGATCCAGTCTCCTAGCTAGGCTTTGTTCCCCTGTTCGATTGTTCCTCCAGGTATGCTGAATCTTTGCTGAAGGTATATCAATCCAGTGGTGGATTTCCAACAGGTGCTCAAAAAAATCAGAAAAAGGGTCAATCTGCGCTTGGTGTCTCCAAGATCCTGAGAAACCCAGGGAGAAATTCAGATCCCCACCTAGGATCACATTATCTTCTAGGAGAAGGGGGGTGTTGAGAAGCTTTCTCTAGTATAACTCTCGATTCTGGCAGGGTCCATAGATGTTGATAATTCTCATCTCTTCCTCCAGATCCCTGGAGTAGATATCAACACCCAAAAGCCCCACCCCTCCCCACATGTTCTTCAAGTTAATTCTGCTATGCTTAAAACCAACCATTATTCCCCCTGAGCGGCCCGAGACATCGAGAGCTTGGAAAATCCATCCTGGCATCCAGGAACTTAGAGTGGAGATGACTGAGTCTGCCATACAAATGGTTTCTTGTAGAAGGATGATGTCGACCAATTCAGATAAGAGGAGACGCTTCAAGGCCAATTTTTTTTGGGGCTGGCCATCCCTCTGTAGTTGAAGGACAAGATTTTCATGGAGGGGGATGGGGAAGGGTTTCCTTTGCTCTAAGTGCCCTTTCAATGGTGTGCTGTTTACCCAGAATTACTTCATCACCCGCTTGTTCTTTAGCTTTGTGAAGGTTGAATGGTCTGCCTCTACCTTGCTTGGGGGCGAGGATATGTGGGGAGGCCTCCAGCCCTATGGCATCTAGCTCTTTCTGCTTTGCAGTCGAGTGAGTAGAGTATCTCGGCGTGAAGGTTACGAAAGGGGAGGGAGTCGAGAGGGAGTGGTTAGGGGTGGATGAGAGGGAGAATGATGAGATAATGTCCGAAGGCTTTGGGATGGGGCAAGTCATGTACAGATGACCTGTCCTAGAGGGGAGGGGAGGAGTCCGGGGGACCGCAGTCGGGTTAAGTGCCTTCAGGGGGGGAGGGGAGGGATTCAAGACCAGAGGGGGTAAAAAGGACGATACTGATAAAGATGACAGAAATTGAAGAGAACCAGAGGATACAGGTGGGAGAGACATACCCGATGAGAAGACGTCCCTTTTTGCTTCCTTTGAATGCGTTAGAGGTGGAGATAGGGCCCTGTTCAAGATCCTACTCTTCTTTTTTTGCATTGGTGAAAGTGGCGCTTCCATAGTATCTGATATTTTGATTTGTTCCACTTTTTTTGCTGCTGCAACCTATGGCTCAGGGATCCCAGCATCCGGTGCAGCTTCCTTTTCTCCACTATCTGGAGAGTTTTTCTTGAGGAGAGGGCAGTCTTTGTACAAGTGACCCACTTGGTGGCATCTCCTACAATGATATGGGATTCCTTCGTAATCCAATTTCTGCTTTCTCGAGAACGATTTCCATTGAATGGTGATATATTGCTGTAGACCACCCCTGGTGTCCATATGCACTAGTATTCTGGCATATGCCATCACTCCTGTAGTGATGTATGACTTGTCTGACTCCATGTAAGTACCCAAGGTGTTGCCGATTCTCCTGAAGATGTCCTCGGACCAGTACTGTAGGGGCAAGCCCGAAAGCCTAATCCATATTGGTCCAACCCCAATTTGTTCTGTCTCTAGGTCGAAGAGGGGCGACCATCTTTTGAGCAGGACTGGTGCTTTTTCAAAGTGCCAGAAAGACGAAAAGACCCAGCTCGTGTGATTAGCCCTAGTGAACCTCAGCATGAACCATCCTCGTACAAATGTCTGGACGAAGGGGATTTCTGCTAGATGTTGACCCCAGATCTCAACTGCCCACTACTTCAGTCTTTCCGTTGAGTAGTTCCTGCCCCTGAAGTGACCCTCCAACATCCTGTCTGCTAAATCCATGGCATCCCCCCACTGAAAATCTTCTTCAAGCCTGAGAATGATGTCCAAAGAGCGGGACTTGAAACAACTTTGTTTCTTCGAAGGTCGGGAGGACATGTGATTAGGGTTTATAGGGACCCTGGCTTCGACTAGAGCCTCGAGCGGGGGAATATGGTTAGGGTTTGGTGGGGGTCGGGGAAAGCCTCCGGGAGGGGTGGGATAGTATTGAAACTGCCGGAGGAGACGGGGGTTGCAGGGGGGGAGCTGAAACTGAATGAGGGAGGGTGCCCACGGGGGGCTCAGCTTGAGCCGGGGGAGGGTGAACAGACGACATATCCGAAGGGCCGGCATAGGAGGAGGAGGCCTGAAAATAGTCCAAAAGAAAACCAATAGAGGTCGGGGAAGGAACAGTGAAAGGCGTCCAGGTAGAGGGTTATTATGGATGAAGAGGGGCAGAGAGAACAGGGTCTGACGAATGAGAGAGGTCCTCAATACTGGTTGTCAAGCTATCACTGGATAGACCTCCCGATGCCGCAAATGTGGATCGCCAAATGGAGTCGTCTCCCAGCGGAGAATCTGAATAGTCCATCTCGTCAAGGTCCATTACACCAGGTGCTGAAAAATAGGTTAGAGCCTCAGAACCAGGTAAACGTCGGGGGCCGGCATCGATAGAGTTGTTTGGAGTAGGACCTTCCTGGGGCAGGTAGAGGGTAACCGTTAGGGGTGGAACAGGCTAGAGGAAAATGACGGGAGGGTCCTAGCAAATAGGGAACAGAGCTTGTAACCCTAACAACAAGCGACAATGATAAAAATAAAAACAAACTGATGGAGAGTATGCGGGGTGAGAAGGGTTTCAACCGAAGGAGAAAAGAGGTTCATAGTGCGGGCACCTGCCGCGTGGGTGTTAGTGGGTGGCTGTAGGACCGATGCAGGCCTGCAACCCCATTCCAATACCTTTTTTCAGGCCATGATGTACCAGGCCCAGCCATACTAGCTCTCCCTCCCGAAAATGTTCATCATTCATATGTATTTGATAGCTTTATGTATAAGAGATCTGAATTGATTCTTTGTAAATTCAGGAGGATGCTTTAACTCTCGAATAAATTTCACTAAATTGTTAGACCAATCTAAAAGTAAAAACAGTTCATCAATATGTATAGGTAGAGGAACATGATCTATATTGGAAGAAAGTTCTTGTGGATTCTTCTGAGTTGAAATTTGAGAAGGTTTTTGTGGATTCTCCTCATTTTAGATCTCAAAAACTTCTTGTGGATTCTTCTCTATTGAAACATGGGAAGGTTCTTGTGGATTGTTCTCTACTGAAATATGCAAATGGTGTTGATACCAAGAATATTACAATTTTATTCAACCAAAAGCTTGGTAAACCCTGTCCTTTCACTAGTTTGGTGGGTTTGATATCCATATCAAACTCAAGTATCTTGGAAATCCATCTTCCTCTCTTTCCATCTATATCAGGTTGTTTTAAAACTATTTTCACTGCATTTTTTGGAACATAAGCAATAATAGGAGAATGTAAGACATAAATCATGGATGATTTTAGAGCTTGGACAACGGAATAGGCTTGCTTCTCTATGATATGATATCGAAATTAAAAATCTCTCATTACTTTACTGAAAACGGAAATTGTTTGATCATATCCATCATAATTTATTTGTAGTAAGAGAAATAGTTATGGTAGTGTAAGAGGCAAACGAGAAGATGCTAAAAGGTTTTGGATAATCTAGACTAGCTAATACTAGGGCTTCTGAAATGGATTTCTTGATTTGTGAAAAGGAATATGTAGCCTGTACTATCCATTTTACTTCGTGATCCTTTTTAAGAATATCAATAATATCTTTCACAATCTCAACATAATTAGGTATCATTCTTCTCAAGAAGTTTTGTTTCCAAAAAATACTTGAATTTCCTTTTTGTTTCTAGTTAAAATGATTACTTGAATTGTTGAGACTCTTTTTGGATCAATTACAACTCCTTCCTTTGAAATTAAATGTCCCAATAGCTTTCTTTCTTCCATGGCAAAAAGTAACTTTTTGGGATTAAGAGAAATCCCATATTTCCTCTAGATTTCAAACTTTTATCAAATGCTTCAATTGTTTCTCATCAGAATTAGAAAATATAGTTAAATAATCAAGTTAAATGATAATGAATTTATTTATCTTACAAACAAATTCTAGATCCATTTCTCTTTGAAATGTTGTTGCAACATTGATTAAACCATATGGCATTTTTCCATACATAAATGTACCCCACGGAGTTGTAAAAGTTGTCTTTTATCTATCTTCTGGACTAACCAAAATCTAGTTATATCCAAAAAAACCATCTAAAATTCAAATCCTATTTGAACCTAAAAGCCTCTGAAGTAATTGGTCCATTTTTGGTAATGGATAATTATCCTTTAAAGATAGTTTCTTCGCATTTCTAAATTCAACATAAATTACAATTTCACCATTTTTCTTCCTAACATGTACTAGGTTGGCTATCCATTTAGAATATCTTAAGGGAGCAATGATTTTTTCATCCAATATCTTTTTAATTTCTTTCTCAATGATTGGAAGCAATAATGGGTTTATTGTTCTTAATTTATGTTGAAATGGTTTAGCTTTGGGTTTGAGAGGAATTTTATGTTAAATAATGGTTTTGTCATAGGTTTTAAATTCTTCATATGACCATGCAAGTACATCTCTATAATTTTTGAAAATATTGATATACTTGTCTTTGATTTCTTAAGGCAACCATGTTGAGAATTTAACATTTCTAATTTCTTTAGATGTACCAATATTATAGTCTTGAAAATTCTATTGCTGTGAATTTAATAATTATGTTTTTGAGACATCATTTGGATAAAAAATATTTGCAAGAGGAACTAATCCTTTTGGAATCTAATTATTTGATAATTGAATGATATCATGATAAACAATTTTCTTTTCTAAATGTAAATTTTGATCATCCTCATTTGATTAAATTTCATCATTGTGTTCTTCTTCCACATGTAACATGGAAAATTCATCTACTTCTTGTAAACCAAAATTTAACTTTTGTTATCTTCAAAAACCTTCCAATGCTTGAGATTGTCAAGAATGGAAGGTTTTTATTTTACCTAAATCTTATATTGTAATTGCAAAGTATCATGAATTTTAAAAGAACTGGCAGAAATAGCCAAAGCATCAACATGAATATTTTCTTCTCTTGCAATTGATGTGATATTATAGGCTTGAAAATAATTATCTACACAATCCCAAACTTCATTTCTATAATCTCTAAGCCTAGGATGCTTGGTTTGACAAAGGTTTCTGGTTTGTTTTATAATTAACTCAGAATCACTAAATACAACTAAGTTTTCAACTTTCAAACTCTTTGCTTACTCTAATTCTAAAATTAGGGCTTCATATTATGCCACATTCTTTGTGACCTGAAAATATAATTTAAAATATTTGGTTTTATCTTTTCTTATCAGAGCGGATGAGTAAAATTCCATCCCCTACTCCATATTTGGAAAATTATCCATCAAAGTACATTTTCCAAATGTCAGTGTTTATAATTTGATGGGTATTGATAGTTCTTCAATATTGATTTGAAGATATGGAACATCATTAGTAGCTAAATTAAATCATCCAAAATATTGATTAATTGCATAAACGGGATGATTAATTTCTGTATTTTCTTTACAAATTGTATTAATGAATCTTTCTTCTATGTATAATCTTAAATTTTCACCTCCACAAACTAGGATTGTAGCATAACACATATCCATTTGCAGATTTTATCCTAACATGGCAAAACAAGATCTCGATAATAACAACCTAAATTTTGTAGGAATACTTTTAACAACAATGTCTAAGACTATACTCTTGACATGGATCTGAGTAAGTGTTACCACTAAATCCTTAATTAATTTGAGGCAGGGTAGCTTCTTAGAATCAAAAGTATACAAATCATGATATGGTATAGTGATTTGCAATTGAAGTTGATACATGATTACTTCAAGCATTACGTTATGGGAAGCACAAGAATCTAACATTCAATTTTCTAAAAGGTAATAATGAATTTTCAAGGTGACATAAGAGGGAGGTACACTTTCATCGATCATATCTAAACTAGGACCAAAAATAACTTGAGATTTTTCATCTTGTAAACTAATGACATCCCCTGCTGCATCAACACTTCAAGATTGAATCCATTTAGAGACTGGATGTTTATAACTTGGATTTTTGGGATTTGGAATTTTTACTCTCTCTAATTCTTTTTTAACATTAAAATTAGTTGGAACAAATTTTTCAACAATACTCTGTTCTTCGGACTGATTATGTGGTTTAATTAATGTTGTTTGTGTTTGAGTTGATTTTACTTGAGGTTCATCAAAGATCACCTTTTTATTCTAAGGTCATACCTTCTATTTAATTCATCAATGAGAAATTCAGAAGAAAAAAAAACATGATACTTGGAAATTTGAGAATTTTCTTGATTTTGAATTAGAGATTGACCTTGAGTAATTGGAACAATAACATTATGTGATGATGGATATTCAAAATAATTCATATAATTTGTATTGACATGGACAATTTCTTCAGGATCTTGATCATCAATCATTAGGGGAGGTTGAATTTGTTGATAAGTGTTTTTTCTTTGCCGAATTTGAGGTTGAAAAGGTCTTATGTATTGAACTTGTGGTTTGTTTGCAACTTGTTAGGTTGCTCTAGGTTTAGTTTCCATTCTTGAGATTATATTAGAGATATTTCTAAGTAGAGAAGTTATTTCATCAATTTTATGATCTTCATCTTTAGTTTTTTATGAAGTACTTTCTTCTCTAGCTTGCATCCTTTTTTAGCCTTTTCTTCCTTAGTTTTCAGTTTAGCAGATGCTGATTTATTAGCTTCAACTTTAGTAGCATTAGTTTGCATGTATGCTAAAGTTTCAGATTTTCTTTCCCTAAGCTTTACAACAAATTCATTGTCAATTGCTTTTGAAAACCTAAATTTAGTAGCAATTACTGGAGTTTTGCAATCAAGAGGCATTTAATTATATATTTTATTGAGCCTCTTAATGAAATTAGCTACAGGTTCACTAGGGTTTCTTTTTAAGTGATCAAATTATATTAAACAATAAACAACATCCTTTTTAAATCCCCGTTGATTTTTGAAACTATTAACTAGTTCAACCAATGAATTAATTGAATTAGATTGAAGTTGTCTAAATGATATCCTAACATTTCCTTCAAGGGATTGAAAAAAAGTCTACTGTAGATATCCTCATGATCAATATTCATGTTATCAGGAAAGTCTAAGAATGCAGGTAAGTGATCTTCAACATATGGCCTATTTTCTCCATTAAATATAGGTATGTGTTTTAAGTACCCACTAGGAAAAGGATGGAGTTGGGTTGCATGTGTAAGAATTAAGGCTACATAACGTGATACCACAATTGGTTGAATACCATCCATTTGATGAGATGTAGTTGTCTTTTTAAGAAACAACTTTACTAGATGAAAGAGGTGATGAAGGTTTGGGTTTCTAGAAGAATTGAAGGTCAATAACTAAATTATCAACTTCGGGAAGAACCTTTTCAGGATCTTCAAAAGATAGAGGATTAGTATAAATACTTAATTCCTCTTCAGATTTAGTAGAAGTAGATGGATAAGTATGTACAAAATAAGGTTTATAATGCAATGGCTATATTCAAAAGGAGAAAGTTTATGATTTTCTTAACTGTCAGTAGGTTCCAAATGTGGACAAGGAATTTCAAAAGCCTTAACTAGATGGACTAAAAGTGCAATTTGAAGATTTAATCCTCTAAAAAGGAGTTCTAAAACCTTTGGAGGAAGATCTGATAATTCATCGGGTATTGGAGTTGACGATGAAGGGTAAAATTGTGAATGTTCTTCAGATAAAACAAAGGAATATGAAAGGCTTCTAAGCTACATCTAATTGATGAAATTCTAACCAATCTCTCTTGATATGATACGCAAGAGAAAATCTCTTCATCTGACTGTGATCTGGTATGCTTGTGTGCAACCACATTTAATATGTAGAAACATCAGGTGAAATAATTTAGCCTACTAGCCTCTTATTCATTGTTAAGACACGAGTATAATCATTTTCCAATGGAAAAAAAGTTAATCTTTGTTTCCTGGCAACGATGCCATTTTGATGCTGTCCTTTGTAGACAATCCTATGATAAAGGACTACGCAAAGGATCTAGAGTTTTTTTTTTTTAATGGATGACCAATGTTTAAACTTTTAAACATATGTATATCCTAATGATTTATGAGAAAACAGAACGGGTGATTCTTGAGCCTTAACATAATTAAGCTTTTTAAAATGATATCGAAAGTAGAAGTAAAGGAGATATAAATATTTAGATATGTTTAGGACTTTGATTACCATTTTAGCATCTGCAGTTTTTCTATCCAGGTCCTTCTTTATTTCTTCCACTGCTTCTTCTGACCTCTACAATAAATCATCCTACTCAAATTAATTGCAATTGAAGGCCATAAATCCGTCAATGATACATTAATTTCTAAACAAATGTTTTCTTTGGCCTGGGCAATAATTTGTGCAATTAAATATCATTTTCATAAATTTCTAATTGTTGAGTTAGTTTATAATTATTTTGAATCTCAACTAAATATGCATTATCAAACTTAATCTTTTGTTCCTAGACCTTTTGGAGCTGAATTTTAGGTTTTTGTATTTCTTGATCTTTCAAAGATAAGTCTACTGTGGCCTTGGACAATTGTCCTACTAAGTGAGTAGACTATGCTTCTACTATAATGGTTGTTGATGTAGATGTCCATGTTACTGAAGTACATGCTATTGAAGTAATAGCTATAGGAAGGGAAAATGAAATGTTGAGTTTCTATTCTATTTATTTTAGGACTGATTCCATATCTGCTTCTATTTTTTGAATTTGAACATTTTGTTCCACTATCAATTTGAACATATTTTCTTTCTCCCTTTCTAGCTGACCAACTTCCTTGGATTGTGGATGTTCAATAGTAGGAAGTTTAAGTTGCTTCCTCAAATCTTGAATGTCAGAATTCTTATTTTTAATCATCTTTTTTTCTACTTTGATATTGCTAGGATCATATCGTAGTTTGATCACCAAATCTTCAAGCGATTTGATTCTGGTATCTTTAGCAAAGGATGACATTCTCTCCATCTTCAATTGTGTATGAATATTGTTCAGGGATGCTTGCATTTTGGATGCTACCATTGCCGAACTTGTCAATGTAGAATACATCATTTCACCAACTTCCTTATGAAGGTCAGCTTGATCAACGACATGAATTTTCTTGGTGTAAAATGTAACAATGGATGTTTTGTAATCTTCTGCACTCTTAGGGACTGCAAATTTAGGTTCTGAGAGAGTTAATTGGAACTATCCCTTCTTAATAGTTGTGTAGTGGAACACTTCTTCAAAAATTCTGAATAAGTGGTGGCCTTAAATGCTTCATTATTTCTTTTGATTACATTGTATCTAGAAAAAATATTATTTTGCGCTGAATCATGAGAAACATGAGATATAGGATAATATGTAATTTCTTCAATATGTTGAAAAGAAGTCATGGGAAAACCTGACAATGCCATTATTGCTTACTACTATGAATTCTTCTCCTGTAAAGACTCCTGATTGGTATTTTCCTTCTTTTTCCTTTTGAAAACTATGAAACATGTGTGTTGAACTTCTGAGTGTATAGGAGAAAAAATTTCTCTTGGTATTTTAGTTTCTTTTTAGTGAGGTATTGGAATCTTCGATGATGTTTTATAAACAATCTGTTCTTTAGCTTCATGTAATGTATTCTTTGGCCACTCTTCATGATTTTCATACTGTTCAATTTCTAGCATGGTTGTATGTACATATAGAGTTGTTTTCTGCTAAAATACCAACTTAGAAATAATCCCCAAGGGATCATCGGACTGGGTAAATATCAATTTGAATTTCATCTGGTTTAATAAAATATCTGCCTCCTTCGCTGCTACCTTGGTATTGGCAATGAAGGGGCCAATCTGTGCCTTCAACGTGAATTGGGATGTCTATTTCTTGGACACAAAATGTAGATCATCCATGTTCACCATCTGCCTAATGTAGTCCAATGAAAAAATCCTGATTGGAAAATACACTGGTAACCTGTAGGGAGGAAGTTCACATCCATATATCTTGATTTCTTTATAATCCTCATAAAGGTACTAGTCTCCAATTTTGGTTTGCTCAATAAGGTGCATAATTGTTTTGATTTATTTTAAAATTCTCGGTATGGCATTACCCTTGAGAAGACATAAAGACACATGCAAAAACGTTTTTACATAATCGCTAAAGGAATACTCTTTTGTGTTCTTCTTTACCAAGGAAGTCAATTGAATGACTAAATGCAACTTTTCTTGTGCACCTAACTTTTGCAATGGAAAGCTAAACCTATCTGCTTGATGAGATAAAATTAAATACACAAGAATTGGCAAGTGTTTGAAAGCACCTTGAGTTGGAAACTTTAGAAATCTACCATGAATATTGGCTACCAAAAACTGACTGTACTGAAAATCAATGAGGGCTCATTACCCACATAGAAAACTGTTAGAAATCCCAATATTACTCCATTGGCCCACTGATTGGTAGGGTAACCTAATAGACATGTGACCATAGAGATTACTTGAATAATTTGTTTTGGGAAAATTCAAGTGGAATGGGGTGGATTGGGCCTTGGAAACTCATAATTCTCAGGTAAAAATGACTCAAAGATTTAGGATCGCTGAGGAAATGTGATTTTCTGGTAAATCTCCATGACGAAATCAGTAAAGAAAGGGTGCAAACGAGCGGAAGGATTCATTTGAAGTGCTTGACATATGGATTTAGTAATCATAGAAAACAAAACTTCATTATTTTTGGCAATTACAGCCCTAAGACTAGGAAGATATCTAAGATGATACCAGGTAACAAATTTAAGGAAGATATGAGTATGGGAAAAGATGAATTGGCAAAGGAAAGACTCCCAAACTCTTAATTCATCACCCAAATTGAGAAATTTTTGGTTTTCCTAGTTGTGAGTTCATAAAGACTGAACTCGTGCTAGATTTCTAAGATTTTAGACTGTGTATCTACTAGGGCAAGATTATCTAGGTTAACTAGAAAAGGTAGTTAGGGCTATCTACTAATAATTTCTACTTGCGTTTAGATGTGACATTATAAACAGGAAATTATAGGTTGATGTTGCTAAATTACCAGAGAATTGTCGATTACTAGTGTATGAAGATCAACGATTGTGTGATTGATGGAATTCAGAGTCACACTATTAATGCTAGGAACTAGAATGGTGAAAGGGAATATGAATAGTGATCTATTGTTTTTAAAAGAGGCACTTTGAATGATTGAAGAGGTTATAACCTCTTTTAGGCACGTCTAATTAAATAATTAGACGTTGGCATGAAAAATAATTATTAAATCGTTATAAGAACATTTGGTGGGAGGGATTAAATGCATAATGGTTAACTAGTGGGGGAGAATAGGAAGGGGAAAAGGGGCAAGTTGTGAATAGGCGCGAGAGCGTAATGGTACCAGGAAGTGCTTTTCAGAGTGGACGATTAGTGGTTTAGGGGAGGAGAGTCCTAATGTTGCTATGGAGGTGCTACGTATTAATAGGTGGTTAACTTGAAATAACTTTTTGGTCCCCCCCATTAAACATCGATGGTGCAGGGGTTCCTGAACTCATTCCCCTCGGGGATTTTATTTTGAACTTTATCACAACATGACAAAATGTCATATCCACTTTACTTGCAAATTAAACTATAATCTTTCAGTAAAATATAAAAAGGATAAAAATAATAAACATATAAAAATTAATGCGATATTTTGACTTGTCCTGACTTTGGGGATTCTTTACATATATATATAATATATATATATAATTATATATATATATATTATATATAATATATATATATTATATATAATATATATATATATATTATATATATAGATATATATATATATATATAATATATATTATATATATATATATTATATCCCCTGTTTATTCTTTTCTTTTGATATTTTTCCCTTTTTTTATTTTTATCATTTATTTCTATTTTTTTTTTCCCTTTTAACAAAAACAAAAAGAAACTAGGTAAAAATAAGTTACAACAATGAAAGTGCGCAGAAGAAACAATTGAGAAAACTCACTGAAATAGAGGTACAATCGCAATCAAATTGAGGGAGACCATTATTTAAAGTGTACACTGAATGTCAACATGAGCTAAACAGTTCATTTGCACCATCTTGATCGATGGTGCTATGCATATTCGAGGTTGTGTAAAGGAAGTGTGTTCATTCATTACAGACTAGACATGCGTGAGAAGGTGACTTGGTAGTTAAAACATTGAGAAGAAGGCTTGAACCTTTTACAAAACATCAATCGACCATGGAATAACCATTGGAGAAAAGACTATAAGATTCTCAGTAGGCTCCAAAATTCAAGTGTGAGCAAAATTTTGGAGGGTGTTGATTACGTCCTCAACATAGTCACATGCCCACCCATTTATACATTGTCCTCAATACATTATATGTAGACATATATAATATGATTAAAAAAAATGAGGTTATTGTTCCCTCATTAATATTCATGCTCTCATGTAGCATCTTTAGGATTGAAAACAATCTGCTACACCTTTATTAAGGCAATGGAACTATTTGTAGCAACTTGACGTTCCTGTTGTCATGCGGAAAGAGTTATTTTTGCGGACAAACCTAACCTCCCTAGGAGTCTAGGACTCTCTAGTGACAAACAAACCAAACAAGAGCAATCCTTCTCTAAACACACGTTATTCTATGAGAGATCAAGTGTTTTCCGATCTTACCTTAGGTCCAACGCTTGTTGTAGCAGTCCAGCCTTGCTGATCCAGATGAGCTCCTCCTTCACTTTAAGACCTGCATACACTAACAAAGCAAACGATTAAATAACACCTGAATAATTCATAAAACAAAGCATATTCATCACATAGACCAAGGAGTACATGAAATAATTCATTAACAACAAATTATTGAGAAGAATGGACTTATTTCTATTAAGGAAACAAAAAAGGAACCATTACAACCCGAGCCTTGGTGTTGTGCAAGCTCCTCCCAGGGTCCAGCAAGAGATTTCCTCTACTTTGACAAGCTCACCCACTCCCAATATGGCGACAAGGAAGGATAGTGATCTCTCCTCACAAGTCAACAATGGAAGTCCTAATTCCAGCAGCATTTACCCTTTAGAATGTTCAGCTTTCAACCTCCCCTCCCTTTGGCCCAAGGCCTGTATTTATAGTATTCTAGAGGAAGTTATTCAGTTCCAACATCAATGGGATACTCCCTCTTTTGGATGGGGTAGCTCCTCTCTTGATGGGATAAGTTCCTCTATCATAGGGATGCATGAACCATCTGGAGGCGCTCAATACACGTCCAACACTCTTCTAGAAAGCT
>APFE030958588.1:0-15990 GCA_000404065.3 Pinus taeda
CTCCTATCTATTGGGGAGACTATTACTGACAAAGAAATGGCACTCACGACTCTTGGAGGATTACCATCCAAATGGTACGTGTTCAGGACTACTCTTCTGAACAATAATGTAATTCCTGGTTTCAAGGAATTAATGGCTAGATGCATTCAAGAAGAAACAAGGGTAGAAGAGCAAGAAATTCCCTTGCCTAAAGGTCCTCCTGCTACCTTTTCTTCTCATGCTAATAAAAGAAATAATTCCAGGTCTAAATCGAAAAGAAAGGCTGGACCTAAGGATGGAAGAAAAGGACAATGATACATTTGCAATAAAGCAGGGCACTATGCAAGGGAATGCCCTGATAGAAAGGACTCTCACCGAGATGATGATCAAAATCCCTCCCACGACAATCAAAGAAATGGCAAATCTAATAGCAAAGGTAAAAGGAGTGCTGGAAATCAAGGAAGAGGACAACCATTCAAGAAGGCTAGAAATTCCAGATATGAATCTAACGAGTTTCATAACTTTTGTAAAGAGGCTGGCACCAAGAGGGAGACTACTACACCATATACCCCTGAATAGAATGGTGTGGCAGAAAGGAAAAACCGTACAATTATGGAAGCTGTCTGGGCCATGCTACATGATCAAAGACTTCTGAAGTTCCTACGGGTTGAAGCTGCAAACACCGCTATATATGTACAAAATCGATGCCCTCATCAAGCATTGGGTTCTAAGACTCCTGAAGAAATGTTCACCAATAAGAAACCTAATGTTTCTCATTTTAGAATTTTTGGAAGCCTTGTATATTTTCATGTGCCAAAAGAGAAAAGAAATAAATTGGGTGCATCTGGAAAGAAAGGAATTTTCGTGGGCTATGGTGAAAATACTAAAGGCTATATAATCTATGTAGCCGGTCAAAGGGAAGTCGTGATTAGTCATGATGTCACTTTTGACAAAGATATGGCTCTCAGCAAGGTGGAAAATCTTCCGACTTTGAGGAGCTCTCAAGAAGCCGACACCAAGGAACCGAAAGAAAAGGATGATGAATCAATGCCTGATGTGGAAGAACCCATGAATCCGATTGATCCTCCTCCACATGAGCCTTCCTCTTCCAGAAAAAGGCCTTCATGGCTTAGGGGGCTACTTGATGATGTTGAAGGACATGTTGCACCCCGAGGAACCTTTCGTGAAAGTAAGAAACCTAACAGGTATCAGGGATACCTGACCATCATGAGCATGGTTATACAAAATGAGCCTTCATCATTCTCAGATGCCATCAAGAATAAAGTATGGAAGGATGTTATGACCGAAGAATATGAGTCTATTATGAAGAATGATGTCTGGGAAGTAGTTCCCAAGCCCCAGGACAAGACAGTGGTCACATTAAAATGGCTTTACAAGATAAAGCATGCAGCAAATGGAAGTATGGAAAATTATAAGGCTCGTTTTGTTGCTCGTTGTTTCTCCCAAAAGGAAGGTATAGACTATGATGAGATATTTGCACCTATTGCCAGATATACAATCATTCGCTCAATCATAGCCCTTGTAGCTTCACAAGGATGGAACCTACATCAGGTGGATGTCAAGACCGCGTTCTTGCATGGTTCGATAAAAAAAAGATGTCTACATGGAGCAACCTGAAGGATTTGAGATTTATGATCAAAAATATCACGTATGGAGGTTGAAGAAGGCTCTCTATGGGTTGAAGAAAGCACCCTAAGCATGGTATGAGAGGATCGATAGCTACTTGATGAAGCTAGGATTCATTAGGAGTGAAGCCGATCCTAACCTTTACTTTAAGGTTGAAGATGACAAACCTCTCATACTAGTGTTGTATGTGGATGACCTCTTTCTAACAAGCGCAGACCCTCCCATTCACAAATGTAAGAGGGAGATGGCTTATGAATTTGAAATGAAGGACCTAGGACCGATGCACTATTTCCTAGGACTTGAAGTGTGGTGGAAGCCAAGGGAAATTTTCCTATCTCAAGGAAAATATTTGGTGAAAATAATGGAAAGATTCAGTATGGTGCACTGCAAGCCTGTAACTACCCCAATGGAGCTTGACTTCAAGAAGTTAAGTGGTAGTGCTGCTAGACCTGTTTTACGAAATGCTACCGAGTATCGGCAACTCGTCAGAGCATTAATGTTCTTAGTGAACTCTCGTAGATATCTGCTTCGCAGTCAACACGTTGAGTCAACATATGGTTGAACCCCACCACATACATTGGATTGGTGCGAAGAATATATTAAGATATCTTCAAGTTGCAATCACTTATGGGTTAAGATACACTACTGGAGATGTGAGACTACTTGGACACACAGATGTTGATTGGGCAGGAAATGTGGAGGACCGTAAGAGCACTTTCGGGTGTTGTTTCTCCTTACGATCTGCTTCGATATCCTGGATGAGAAGGAAGCAAAAGTTGGTGGCCTTGAACACCACCGAAGCAAATTATATTTCTGCTAGCATGGCCTCCTGTGAGGCAGTCTGGTTGAGAAAGCTCTTCAATGAGCTATTTGGATTTACATTGGATACCACCATGATCCTATGTGACAACCAGAGTGAATCCTGTATTTCATGATCGCTCCAAGCATATCGATATCAGGTACCACTATATTCAAGATATGGTGCAGTGGGGAGTTATAAGGCTCCAACATATTGATACAGATGAACAGGTCGCCGACATTCTGACAAAGCCCCTTGGGAAAGTTAAATTCCTGACTTTCCGAGAACAACTTGGAGTTGTTCAAAGACCCTCCGATGAGGGTCCTGTATGATGCATTGATCTCTGGGAGCTCGGGGGGGTGCGGGGTACTTCTTGGAGCAACATATGCCCACAAGATGATTCCCTATCCCCTGGTGGTATACATGTACACCCCGTGGCGACTATGTAGTAGGATTGATGTGTTCTGCTATGAGGCCTAGATTGATGTGTTCTCCTGTGAGGCTTGGATTGATGTGTTCTCCATAGTGATTGTAGCAGGATTGATGTGTTCTCCTGTGAGGTCTGGATTGATGTGTTCTCCATGGAGATTGTAGCAGGATTGATATGTTCTCTTGTGAGGACAGGATTGATTAGTTCCCCTGTCAAGGCATCCTACCCATGCAGTATGGGACTCATCGGAAGTACCTCTCATCCGATCAATGAGCAGGGAAATGAAGTTAGGGACCATAGTAGTACTGATGGATGCATCGCTGTATCTACCGTACTCCCTATGCTAGGATGACCTCCATTGATCTAGGACCAGTGGTAGGAGTGGTACATTCTATGACACTGACTTTGGGTCGGTTGAGACTGGTTTGGGACCAATGGTACGCACTCTGAGACTGACTTTGAGTCAATGGAGGATGTTATTGGTCTGGGACCAGTGATAGGAGTTGTACATACTATGACACTGACTTCGGGTTGGTTGAGACTGGTCTGGGACCAATGGTACATACTCTGAGGCTGACTTTAAGTCAGTATGATACATCCTCGACCATTTCTTCTTCTTCATAATTAGGACAAAAGCATAGCAGAACAAAACAAAGTAGAGCAGAGCAAAACAGAGAAAAGCAGTACAGATCAGTACAGGGCAGAACAAGTAGAATAGAGCAGAGCAGGGCAAGGGTCAAGCTGTACAGGGTAGTGCATTTGATGGAGGAATAATAGTGACCTACAGACAGATTGCAGATGAAGTTCTCCCTAGTTGAGAGGGAGTGTTAAATTGGCAACTAGGGCCAAAATTCATGTGGGTCATCTTATTCATGGCTAATAATATTTTTATTAGATTCCTCTCGTCGAGAGGTGTATGATTGATCTAAAGATCATCCAATTTCGATAAGTATTTATGGAGATATGAATTTATTTTGATTATGGAATTATTATCAAGCCAACTTACAACTCATGTAGGCTCAGAAGCCCAACAGTCACATCTATTCAAACATCAACGTTGTGTATAAATACATGAGGACTTTTCCTCATTTTCACTCACTCATCTCATCACATCTCTCTCTCTACTGCACAGAAAAGAGTCTCTTCTCTACTGCGTAAAAAAGGGTCTCTCTCTCACACATGTGGAAGGAAGTTGCTGAACCTGAAGTTGCAACTGCAGATCCAAATTTTGACTAGTGTTGACCATCAGATCTCCTCCTCAGAATTTTGTTATAGGTCCATCTGGATCTCCTCTAAAGGCCGCATTTTTTGGTGGTGGAATCAAGCCAATTCGACGGTCAGTTTGTGAGATATCGACTACCCTAGTTTTGATGATGAAACTGCTAATGTTGATGTTGTTGATCTAGGGTTTGCTACTGTTGATATAAATCAGATTTATTGTACTATTTCTCTCTGTTGAATTATTGAAGATAAAAGAAGATTTTATCAAAGAGTTTCCCCACACATTGTGGGGTTTGTCCCTGGCTAGCTGCCACATCTTGTGTCTCTTGTCTTGGCTTGTTTTCTATCGATTGTTTAATGTTATATCTGCACTTTACTTTATGTACATGTGATTTCTAATCTATGAAATATAATAAGAAAAAGAAGTAAACTATTATAAGCATAGAATATACCATAATTCAAAAAAAGATAACCAAGAATAATAGAGACAATATTTGGTAAAAGACTAGAGAAAAACCCCACAAGGGGGAAAACTCTTTCAAAATCCTTCTATTCGATTATCATCAAATGTTCAGTAGAAAGATACAATGTTCCAATTCATCATCAATGAGTCAAATTCAAACCTTTGACTATCCAAAACCAACTAACCAATATCCAATTAAAGATGAGCCCAAAAGTCAAATTTGCAATTTTGGTCAAAATAAATAGCAATAAAAACAACCCTAACTAGTCAACGGTCAACGTTTAATGGTCCTTCAAATAGTTTGGTGAAAGAAACAACAAATTGAACCTTCCAAGATCAGTCAAACCAAGTCAAAACAATCCAAAAAACTCCCACAAAAATTGATCAAAGTCAACTCATTGACCTATGGAAACCCTAGGTGTAGCCCTACAGCCAACATGGGTCAAAGTGCCCAAAAATTTTGGTCAAATTGTCCCTGAACTCGGCCTCCCAAAACAAATCAGAAAATTGGTTAAACAAGGTCAAATACTCCATGGTCAACACTAGTCAAAATAGTCCCAAACTGAAGTCAAACTCGGTCAACAAAAAATAGACTCTCTCCTTCCCATGTGTGAACTTGGCCCTACAATTCAAAAGTGTATGGACCAATAAAAGAGAAGATGTGTGTGATGAGATGTTGCAAAGTGATGTGACATGTGGTCTATTTATATGTGTCTTTGGAAGTTGAACTAGCTTTCCTAGGCCGACTTGTACTTTTGTGCACATGGGTTTCTCATCAAAAATAGTATTTTTTTCCTTAACCAAATTAAATTCTTCCAAGGGCTAGAAGGGGCTTCTCTGGATGAGGAAGGCTTCCTAGTGGAGGGAATTTCTCCCAAAGCTGCTAAATTTTAACACTCCCTCTTAGCTAGGGAGGAATTACCGACTGCATCATAAGTCCCATCTCAAATGTTTCATCATCTTCATCATTGAATCAAGTCATATCTTGTCTCTGCTCATCTGCTAAAAATTCTTGAATCTAAAGAAGACGAATCATCATCATAGGGGAGATAAATCTGCCACCCTATATCCAAGGAAAATAGGCATGATACCACTTATCGTGAGAGGTAATGATCAAAATCTATCCTATTGTTTGATGATCTTCCCACCTTGACCTTCAAGAGTAAGTGAACACCTACATCCCATCACTTGAGCAGGATACCACTTACCTTAAATGGTAAGAATCACGGTCTATCTCAAGTCTCCTCAGGTATTGGCAAGATGGGTTGCAGTCCCAACAAGCCCAACTTGTGGGTGGGATGCATACTAGGGTATACTTTATCATGTCTCAAACTTGATGGTAGGGGGAGATACCCACTTGTCACAAGTGACAAGGATCACACACACCTTATAATGAAAATAAGCAAGATACTAACCATAGGAGACAAAGATCACATATTATCCTATTATCCAGAGTTCCCTAAACCTGAGGAGCTCTTCATCGCAATTCCTCTCCTTGTGAGCTCAAACAGGGGGGAAGAGCATAAATTAGTTCCCTCGATCAACCATGACCCTTACCTGGGAAGGCCACATCCATTAGTCTCGGCTTCTCTCTGAAGACCAAGAACTTCCCTTTCAGCAAAGCCTTGGTAAGAATATTTTCTATCTACTCATTATTCAAAATATGCTGGAGTCTTATGGCTCCTCTCTGCACCATATCTTGGATATAGTGGTACTTGATCTCAATATGTTTGGACTTTTCATGGAACATGGGATTCTCTGCTAGTCGAATCCCACTCTCATTGTCATAATATATCATTATTGTATCCAGAACCTACTAAAACAACTCTACAAAGATATTCCTCAAACGTATTGCCTCGTAGCTAGTATGCCTTAATTGTGCTAAGGGAAACAAACTTTTGCTTCCTGCACATCCCAGATATCATGGTAGAACCCAAATTAAAGCAACACCTTGATGTGCTCTTTCTATCAATAAAATTTATGGCCAAGCCAGAATCTTTGTAACCATGAAGTCTGATATCTCCAATAATATATCTCATTTCCAGCATTAATCATCCCATGTGAATATCTCAACACATGCTTAGCAGCGACCTAGTGTGCATGTAGAGGCTCGGTCATAAATTGACTTGTTGAAATTTCTAAGTCTATCCATTAGAAATTTAATTTGTATTATTTTGGTTTATTTCTTCTACTTGTTAATTCTAAACAAGTTATTTAAAACATATAAATACCAAAATAAACACAATACATTCACAACATCTACAGATCATCAGCTGAAAGAAAACAAACACACAAGTGACACTTTATTTTTGGACAAATGTCCTCGAAAAAACCCAATGCAGGAAAACCAGTGCAGCTATTTAGAGGGTTTATTATTATGCAGTATTTCCTTGAGTACAACTGGGTGCCTAACTAGCTCACCCGACATAGAAAAATACATGGCAGCAATACCTCTATATTCGGAAACAGGTATTCATAAAACTTGTCCCATGAAACCCTCTTTGGTGACTCTGAAGCTCAGCACTGGCCCTTCTAGCCTTTGCATCAGCCTCTTGCTGACCTGTGTCAGCCATCTAAGGCACTACGCAGCCTCTGAGACCCTCTTCGTCACTCCAGCAACCTTTGCATGGATGACACAGTGCCTCTGGCCTCTGCGCTATCTCTGCTAGGCTCTATGTGACATGAATTGGCTACTACTCTCACTCTCCCTACTTTTGCATTGGTCTCTCAATACTGTCTCTGCCTCTCTATCGACTGCTCACTACCCCTCGCTGCTAATCACTATTCCACTTTTGCTTAGCAACCCTGCTCTAGAAAAATGAAGGATTGATCACTCTGGTGTCTTCTTCAATTGACCCTCAAGCCTCCTCCTATACTTTTCATGTTGGTCCTTCAACGAACGAGTTTAAATCTCTAATCAACGATTAAGATTAGATTTGGTTTGATCCATGATTTTTGGAACCTTCTAAACCAATTTTATATTAATACCCATTAATATTTTATTTTTCCTAAGTTTAGACTTAGGAACTCCATTAAAAATATTAATTATTTTAATATCTTCCAAACCGGGTACAATCTGTCCAAACCATTTATGGGTCTTGGAGATATCATGTGCTTTAGCCTCTCCACCAATTTTCATGGCTAGAGCGCATCCAATGCTACTCCAAATCAACACTCCCTCTTAGCGAGGATTGTGCTCTAGTAATACTCCTCACTAGGCATCACACACAATTATCCAGCACCGGTACCTGTGCTGATGCTAGGCCTCCCGGCCCAACATCCTCTGCACTACTGCATCCTGTCACTGCCATTGTTGCATCCATACAAAAACTCCCTCTGCATCCATGCTATTACTGGTCTTTTCTCCCAACATTGCATCTACACTGAAACCCCCTATCATCATGATGCATCATGCTACTAGACTACAACTCAGTTACTCAGAAGTAAGTAACTAATCCACCCAACTTCCGACATCCATGTTAGGCTAGAAACACTCCCGATGTTGAATCTCTCCCTGCCACTAACAAATGCTCCCTCTACTGACCTCTGCACTATTGCAACAACTCCTTGCATCTCGCACCGTCGCAAACCTGTTTGTGCCATCCTGCACTATTGCAACACTCTCGTGCCTCTTGCACTGTTGCAGCCTTCTAGCCTCACGCTGCCCGGGGACTCCTGCACTGTAGCACACTTTTCCGCTTCATCTGCATCTATCTCTATCGACATCCTCCAGTCTTTCCACTCCTCTTTGGGGCTCCTATAGCAAGGTATAATCCAAGAGGTTGGGTACCTCAAGGATTCTGCCCCTAATCGCCTGTAGTCCTCCTGACTACAGCTCGATGTCTCCCCACTTCTTCTCAAGTGGCACATGAGCACTCATGGCACAATCCTCATCCTCCTCGACTTCTTTCTGTGTCTTCATTGGCACTGCTTTAGAGTCAGAAGCCTCTCCCTTACTCTTCTTCCTTAGACACTTGTTTGCATAGTGACCCAGTTCCCCACAATGGAAGCACTTGAACTTGGAGAGGTCCTTCTTTTTCCTCTTCTCCTTCTTTCCCGCAGATGCCAAAGCTACATCCTCTTCCTCTTCCTTCTTGATCCTGACCCCTTTGATGCTACTTCTTGTCTTGGTTAGCCATCTAATCTCTTCTTGATGAAGAGCCACCCACAGTTATTCCCAATCTAAAAGACTCGCCCTGCCCAGTATGCTTTGGACAAATGTCTCCCACTCCTCGGAGACTGCGTTAAGTGTGGTCCTCACCATCAACTCCTAATCTGACATGGACCCTATAGAATATAGTTGGTCACAGATATCTTTCAACTAACCGAGGAAGAGATCTATCTGTTGTCCCTTCTGCATCTGGTATGACCTTAACTAATTCTCCAGGAGCATCTTCCTCTACACGAAAGTATGCTAGTACAATGTCTTCAAAGTTTCCCACATCTCCTTTATCATTTTCTTCTCGATAATATGTTGGACCACATGATCCTTAACCCCATCAAGTATAATGTACTTTGCCTTATCCATTTCCTCCTCGTACGTTTCATTAGCTACTCGGTCAACTGGGATAGCAATTACTCTCAAGGTGAATCCCTTGATATGATGTCTATCTAGAATGGACAGGATCCTAGCATTCCAAACCACCAAGTTGGACACTCCGTCGAGCCTACCCTGATCCCTCAACCCATTCACAATCATCTCTCTGCTCTTATCTATTGACTCCTCCGAGTCTCTCTACTTCCTGCTTGGAAGTTCTCAGTTTGACTCCTGCTAAGTCTCTCTACTTCCCGTCTAGAAGTTCTTGGTTCGACTCCTTCAAGTCTCTCTACTTCCCATCTGGAAGTTCTCTTCTAGACTCCCTTTGAGTCTCGATTTCTCTCCTGGAAATCCTACTACCAATTATCAAGTTGCTCCTCTCCAATCGTATGTGCAACTGCAACATTGATCTGGATTCCTTGGCTAGAAATTTGTCTCGACAACAACTCCTTGTACCTTGGTCTTGCCATGTTAGGTATTGTTCTAACCACAGTACTCCACTAGCTTCACTCCCACAAACTGCCCATAGCTTTCTTTGCCCCAGCAACTGAAGGACTGAGCCTCTAGGCTCTACGCAATCTCAGCTACAACAAATAATAGCTCCCTCAGCCACTGCATCAACCCTCCTGGTCTCTGCGTGGCTCTGCGTGAGCCTCTCTCTGCCCTCCTCAGCCTCTATGTTGGCCTCTCTCTGGCTCGAACTGATGATTCAGTCCCTCTGCATCAACCCTTCCTCTGTTGCTTCTGCAAGGATCAACTACTGTCACTCAGGAGAGTTGATTCTGCTACAAATTCTCTGCTCAGCTGATGCCTTCAGCTTTCCTATGATCTGCCACCACGCTCTAATACCATGTTGAAATTTCTAAGTCTATCCATTAGAAATTTAATTTGTATTCTTCTGGTTTATTTCTTCTACTTGTTAATTCTTAACAAGTTATTTAAAACATATAAATACCGAAATAAACACAATACAGTCACAAAATCCATAGATCATCAGCTGAAAGAAAACAAACACACAAGTGACACTATTATTTTTGGACAAATGTCCCTGGAAAAACCCTATGCGAGAAACTGATGCAGTTATTCAGAGGGTTTATTATTATGCAGTATTTCCTTGAGTAAAACTGGGTGCCTAACCAGCTCACCCGACAGAGAAAAATGCACGGCAACAATCCCTCTATATTCGGAAACAGGTATTCAAAAAACCTATCCCATGAAATCCTCTTCGGTGATTCTGAAGCTCAACACTAGCCCTTCTGGCCTCTGTGTCAACCTCCTGCTGACTTGCATTAGAGCCCCAGGACCCTCTACCTCAGCCCTTTGAGGCACTGCGCAGCCTCTGGGACCCTTTGTGTCACTCCAGCAGCCTCTGCATGGCTGACACAGTCCCTCTAGCCTCTGTGTTGTCTTTTCTAGGCTCTACGTGGCCTGAATTAGTTGCTGCTCTTTCTGTCCTTGCTTTTGTGCTTGTCTCTCAGTTTTATCTCTGCCTCTCTATCCAGTACTCACTGCCCCTCGTTGCTGATCACTGATTCACTTTTTCTTAGCAACTTCACTCCAGCAAAATGAATGACTGATCACTCTGGTGTCTTCTCTAACTGACCCTCAAGCCTCCTCTTATAATTTTCTTGTTGGTCCTTCAACAGTCGATATTAAATCTCTAATCAATAGCTACGATTAGATTTGGCTTGATCCATGACTTTTGGAACCTTCTAACCCAGTTTTATATTAATACCCATTAATATTTTATTTTTCCAAAGTTTAGACTTAGGAACTCCATTAAAAATATTAATTATTTTAATATCTCCCAAACCAGGTACAATCTATCCAAACCATTTATGTGTCTTGGAGATCTCATGTGCTTTAGCCTCTCCAACAATTTTCATTGCTAGAGCACATCCGATGCTACCCCAAATCAACGTGACTCAAAGTGTTAACTGCAAAACATATGTTCAGGCAAGTGTTTACAAGGAACATCAATGCCCCAATCAAAAATCTATATTTGAAGGGATTTACCAGATCGGGTCTTACAACTTCTCCACATAGATTCTTGAAGCTCACCTCCATTGGTGTGGCCATGGACTTGCATTATACCATTCCAAATATTTCCAGCAGTTTCACAACATATTTTCCCTTGTGAAAGGAAAATCTCACTAGGTCTCTACCACACCTCTAAGCCCAGGAAGTAGTGCATCAATCCAAGGTCCTTCATCTCAAATTCAGAGCCATCTACCTCTTTCACTCGAGAATCAGAGGTTCTCCACCTCTCAAGAATAAGTCATCAACATATAAGACCAAAATCAAGGGCATACCCTGTACAACTCTAAAGTAGAGGGTCGAGATGGCATTACTTTTTGTGAATCCAAGCTTCATTAGGTAGCTATCAATAAGGGCATACCAAGCCCTATGGGCATAAAAAGCCCTACAGGTTTGCTTCAATCCATAGAGAGACTTCTCCAGTCTACACACATGATTATTTCGATCTTGTACTTCAAATCCCTGTGGTTTCTCAACATATATTTCTTCCTGGAGTATACCATGTAAAATGTGGTCGTTACATCCATTTGATGAAGATTCCATCCCTAGCTAGTAGCTAGAGTCACAATAGATCTAATGGTAGCATAGCAGGATATCGATGCAAAAATATCATCATAATATTCTCCCTCTTTCTGGGAGATGTGAAAAATCGTACACCAAAGGAACCCCTACTGCAACAAATCTAAATCTACTTCACCTACTTGATTTTTTAATTCATTCATCAAGATATTCTTCTTAATGCTGAAGAAAATTACTTATGCAGCCTACACTAATTAAATATATGATCTCATGAAACAGAAAATAGAGCAAAGAACAAGATACATAGGACACACTTATTTTTGGACACAACAGTCCCCAGAAAAAACCAATGCGGGAAAACCAGTGCAACAGCTCTGAGGGTTTATTATTATGCAGGAGAAATATCTGAATACAAATCTAGAATGCTCTTCTAGCAACCATTTACAAAGAAAATACTAGCATAAAATCTGAGTGAGTTTTACGTCACTTCACCCAGAAAAATCTTGGCTGATTAGGCACAAGACTGGCTAATCTAACTATTTCTATGATGGCCCTGCATAGGATCTGCTTCAGCTTCTCCGCCCTTTGCGTCAGCTATCCCCACTGTTCTAGTAGTTCCGGTTGTTCTGACAATTCTGGATTCTGTGTGACAAACAACTTTTTAGCTCTGCGCTAGCCCTTTTGGCTCTGCGTCAGGACTGTGTGGGCCCAGACTGGCCCAGCATCAGCCTTTCCCTGCTACTGTGCTTCCTCTCTGCAAAATCTCTTTGACTCTCTGTCAGTATTCTCTAGAAAGTCCTTCTTTTGGATTCTCACTGCCCCTCTAATGTTGAATGATCACCTAGTTTGAATTTCTCAGTTTCCTAGCCCCAGAAATCGAACTCTAGATCAATCTGTTCTTTGTGTGTGTGTTTTCAAATGAAACCCAAGCCTCCATTTTATACTTTTCCTGTTGAGTCCTCAATGACCTAGATTAAGTCTCATATCAACGGCTAAGATTAAAACATGACTTGATCCACCTTCTAGATCATTCTCACCCATATTTTGATTAACACCCATTAATATTTTAATTTCCCTAAGTTTAGACTTAGGAACCCCATTAAAAATATTAATCATTTTAATAAAATACAATCCATGTGGAATTTCACCAAACGGATTATGGGTTCTTTAAAACTCATGTGCCTTAGCCTCTCCACCAATTTTCAAGGCTAGAGAACTTTCGATGCCACCAAAGGCTAGCACTCCCTCTTAGCGAGGAAAGTGCTCTAGCAACAATGTCCACCTGCATGTTACTCTATATATAAAGCAACTCCTTTCTGCATTTTTGTTGCCACTAACACTGTGTTGTCGCTGCCCATAACACTGCCACTGTTGCATCTGTACTACAACTCCCTCTCAAACGCTGCATTTGTTAGGTTGCTAGTTGATCCAGGTGGATGTTGGTGACCACCCACCTATCCCATTTGGACCCCCACAATTGTCTCTTTCAGCGTTTTCAGTTTCCTTAATTGTCGCACAACTTACTATTTTTAGCAGTTTTTCGGGTCCTGAACTTTCGAAGCCGTTTTAAGGCCCTAAACGATGTTTTTTGGGGAATCCAGGGGCAACATGGGTCCATGGAATGGACCGATGTTGCTCGTTCCAACAATGGTAGTTCTCGGATAGATCTTTCTAACGAGCTATCATACGCGTCAAACGGAGATCGTATGCCAAAGTTACGACCTCGGGAATTGATGTACCAATTTAACCAAAACGGGGCCCACAATTTGGCGTTTCATCTTCTAAGGGTCAGTTTTGGAATGTGAAGGGTTTTCCATTGTTTCTCAATAATAAATAGGCCTTCGAGCCTCATTGTAACAGAAGTTTGGGAACGGTTCAGAGGCATGTAGCCGCACATCTCTTCTCAAAGATAAGCTACCATCGCCCTAGCTGGTTTATTTCCAATTCTGGTTGTAAGCATATTTCGGTATTTTCCATTAATGAAATGAAGTATTATTTCCGCTGCATCTCTTTATTTATGGTTATCACATCTCTGTATCTATAATTATCACTGTAATCTATTGCATTCCTGTATAAATCCGGATTACTGGTATCAGAGCGGTCTGCTTTTTCTCTGTTTTTTTCTTTGCATGTCCCCAACGAGGTCGGGATATAAGGAGTTAGGGCTTGAACTGGTCGAACCTTTGCAAGACCAGCCTCGCAAATCCCGATGGCCTCCCATGGCGGATGAGAAGAAAGACGAGCGAGCAGGAGATCCTATCAAAATCCTGCTCGAAGAAGCACTCGGGCGGCAAAGTAACGCGATGATGGATAGCTTTGCGCAGATCCTTCAGCGGCTACCTAGAGGTGACGCATCGGCTTCCAGCAGCGACTCTGGAAACGCCACGCCCTTTAAGGTACAAGTTAATTTTGAAATCCCATCTTCGAGGGTAAAATAGACGCAGATGCCGTAGATAAATGGTTAAATCTGCTAGATGGGTATTTCTCTGTTCATGAATTTTCAAGTCGGGAAAAGAATGTTTTCGCTCTTCTCAAAGCAGCCCCCCACGTCAAGGACTGGTGGGAAACCTACTGCTAGCAGAAGGATGAAAGTACAGGCTCATTATTTTCAGCCGCACCCACTTGGAATGACTTCCGGAATGCCATCAAGGAGCAATACTACCCTGTCAAAAACTATGAGGACAAATACATCAAATGGACCACACTGCGGCAGGGACGAGACCAAGATGTGTCGGAGTTCACAAACATTTTTCATACCCTTCGCACACAATTGGGTATCAAAGATTCTGAGCTGCATCTAGTACTCAAATACTGTGGCTTCCTGCACAGATATATCTAGGAAGAGATGGAGTTATTGAACATCTCCTCACTGGGCACAGCATTCCGTTACGCTATCAAAATCGAGCAAAAGTTCAAACAGAAGAAGCGAGACTTTGGATCTACAAATCCGAAGCCTAAAGGACAAAGCCAAGGTGGGGTGACCCAAGACAACCTGTCAAAGCCGCACGAAAAGAAAAACACCATGAAGCCAAAGAAGGACACATGAAAGTGGTGTGAGTTCCATAAGAGTCCCACTCATAACACAAGTGAATGTCGGACCAAGCAGTCACTGGTGGCCGAGTTGAAGGCTTCCGAATCAGATGAGTCCCACTCATAACACAAGTGAATGTCGGACCAAGCAGTCACTGGTGGCCGAGTTGAAGGCTTCCGAATCAGATACATGTTCTGAACCTGAGCCAAAACCCAACAAGGGGAATGGCAAAGAGAAGTAGATCATTGATGCAGATCCCAGCGCCATTTTTGCTACTACAAAGATCCAGAAGAATGAGCCTGAAGAGCCAGAGGAGGGGGAATGTCTTTTCCACTCACAGATGTGGGTGAAGGGTTCGCCACTACAATTCATTGTCGACAGTGGCAGCCAAAAGAACCTCATTTCAGCAGAGGGTCGTAAAGCAATTGGGCCTACCGACTACACCACACCCGCAGCCATACAGTATCGGGTGGCTTCATGAAGGACGAGATCTCAAAGTTCGCCAGTAGTGCCGCCTTCCCTACAGCATCAAACCATTCACCGACGAGGCATTGTGTGATGTTACACCCCTGGATGTTTGTGATGTATTATTAGGCCAACCTACTTGTGGAGGCGACATGCTGTGTATGAGTCAAGGCCTCGTGCTGTCATTTTTTCTTTGGATAATTCATTATACAGGATACCGGAGGTAGCCCCACCTACCGCCGCCTCTTTGATCATTGCTAAAAAAGGCAGCAAGCTCATATCACAGACTAGGAAATTTATTTCCTGTCTGGTTCACCCCCAAAGTAAGGGGAAGATCGTTGCTACATCCATGACCCCCGCAAAAGGTTCCTCCACGCAGCAGCAGCAGCAAAGGGATACCAGTCATGACAGAACACAAGAACAACTTCTCCTCACGCACAGGAGTACCACACAAGTTTCAGGTGGGCAACAAAGTCTGGTTGCATCGACAGAAAGAACGCCTTACCAGAACCCATCAGAAGCTCAGACCACTCCAACATGGTCCTCACAGCAGTACCAAGACTGTGGGGAACAATGCTTTGAAGCACAGCATTCCTCCATTCCTTCACCTGCACCAACTGTTCAATGTGGACCGTCGTCGACCATGCTTTCCACCATTACTGGACACATCAAAGATTGCAGAACAGCTCACCAGCGACCCAGCTCAGCAGAAGCTTCCTCATCTCAGGGAGGGACTCAACGCAATGGGGACCATTGCTTCCTAAGGGGGGAGGAATGATCCAGGTGGATGTTGGTGGCCACCCACCTATCCCATTTGGACCCCCGCAACTGTCTCTTTCAATTTTTCAGTTTTCCGTAATTG
>APFE030958588.1:44147-61241 GCA_000404065.3 Pinus taeda
CCTTCGCACACAGTTGGGTATCAAAGATTCTGAGCTGCATCTGGTACTCAAATACCACGGCTGCCTACAAAGATACATCCAGGAAGAGATGGAGTTCTTGAACATCTCCTCACTCGGCACAGCATACCGATACGCTGTCAAATCGAGCAAAAGTTCAAACAGAAGAAGCGAGACTTTGGATCTGCAAATCCGAAGCCCAAAGGACAAAGCCAAGGCGGGGTGACCCAAGACAACCCGTCGAAGCCGCAAGAAAGGAACAACACCACGAAGCCGAAGAAGGAAACAGGAAAGTGGTGTGATTTCCACAAGAGTCCCACTCATAACACAAGTGAGTGTCGGACCAAGCAGTCATTGGTGGCCGAGTTGAAGGCTTCCGAATCAGATACATGTTCCGACCCTGATCCAGAACCCGACAAGGGGAATGGCAAAGGGAAGCAGATCATTGATGCGGATCCCAGCGCCACTGTTGCCACTGCCAAGATCCAGAAGAATGAACCCGAAGAGCCAGAGGAGGTGGAACGTCTTTTCCACTCACAGATGTGGGTGAAGGGTTCGCTGCTGCAATTCATTGTTGACAGTGGTAGCCAAAAGAACCTTATTTCAGCAGAGGTCGTGAAGCGGTTGGGCCTACCGACTACACCACACCCATAGCCGTACAGTATCGAGTGGCTTCATGAAGGACGAGATCTCAAAGTTCGCCAGCAGTGCCGCCTTCCCTACAGCATCAAACCATTCACAGACGAGGTATTGTGTGATGTTACACCTCGGGATGTTTGTGATGTATTATTAGGCCAGACATACTTATGGAGGCATCATGCTATGTATGAGTCAAGGCCTTGTGCTGTCATTATTTATTTGAGTAATTCATTATACATGATATTTCGGTATTTTCCATTAATGAAATGAAGTATTATTTCCGCTGCATCTCTTTATTTATGGTTATCGCATCTCTGTATCTATGGTTATCACTGTAATCTATTGCGTTCCTGTATGAATCTGGATCACTAGTACTGCCACTGCTAACACTACATCCATACTGCAACTCAGTTTTTGAGAGAAGCAACTGAAAAACATCCAAAATTAATTGAACTTAACTATGTTTAGCATAATACAATGAATGTTGGAAGCTGATTGATACTAGTCTCTGACCCTCTGAATCTTCTGCGATGTTGTTGGTTTCTGCATTGTGCCAACTGCACTGCTTCCAACCTTGCTTTGTGTTGATCAATCTCTGGTCCCAAGCTACTACATATATCCTCAAAACACTCCACTGCATCATTTGACACTAATTCCAGCTCACTTCTGCTGAATCTTGGGCTCCCATAGCAAGGAATTGATCTAAGAGGTGGACTCCTCGAGGATCCTGCCCAAATGTAGTCCTCCCGACTACAACTCAATATCACCGCATCTCCTGCTTGGATATGCATGGGCACTCATGGAAAACTCATCCTTGTCAATCTTCTTTGAAGTGTCCTTAGGATTATGTTTCTCATCCTTATCCTTTTTCTTTAAAAGTCACTGGGATGCATAATGGCCAATCTCGCCACAACTGAAACATTTTACCTTTGAAATGTCCTTCTTTCACTTCGGCTTCCACTATCCCTTCAATGCCAGAGCTGTGTTCTCCTCCTCCTCCGTCATCTATGTGCCGCTCCCACTGTTTCCACTGAGGTTGACCTTCACTAGGTCCCTCCTTAACTCCTCTTGTTGAAGGGCCGCCCACTCCCATGAAGGTAGTTTTTCTCTACCCAATATGCTTTGGATGAAAACTTGCCATTTATCTAAGACTCCATTTAGGGCTATCCTCACCATCACGGTTGGCTAAGGAGTGGACCCCACTGCAACAATCTAGTCTCTAGTGTCATAAAGATGTTGAAGTTAGAGGTTCACCCCTTCTCCTTTCTGCATCAAAGTCTGATGCAACTTCTGCTCCAAATACATCTTTCATTGTTCGGAAGAACCTTCATATAGAGAGGACAAGGGTTCCCACATCTCTCAAGTTGTATCCTTTCCCTACAAGTGTGAGACCATATGATCTCAAAATCCATTTAGAATGAGCCTCTTTGCCTTCCCCTGCTTGGCCTTGTATTTCTTCTTTTAATCGTTATCAGCAAGAACAACTACAACACTATTGATGTTGGTCTCGAGATCATGTTCCTCCATAACATCTAATATTCTGGTCTTCCATATGACATAGTTGGAAGCACCTTCCAACCTATCCTAATCTCTGAGCCCATGCGATGTCATCTCACCCAACTATTGAAACGACTCCTCTAGTCACTCCTCAGCTGCTCAGCAAGTGAGAAATTTAAACTTTTTGGTGGAAAGTTCTCTGAGGAGAAAATTCCCCTTCTACATGTCTTTGTTCTTTTCCAATGTATTTCTGACCCTGCAGAAACTACGCCCTTCAAGCACTACATTGAGGCAATGTGTCACTCCCTCTGCCTCTGCAAGCTCATGATTCGGAAATCATGCCTCTCTGTCATCTCTCTCAAAGAGAGATTTCCTCGGATTTGCTTCCTGAAAAATACTATGCAATCCCTTCAAGGGGATTTGAATTGCTGCCAAGTGCAGCTTTCAGCCTCATTGCTCAGCGCTGGATTTTATCTTCTTGTTTCAAAATCAATTCTATGTTAAAATTCCTATACTAAGGAATCCCTATTGCAGCAAATCTAAATCTACTTCACCTACTTGATTTTTAAAATCATTCATCAAGTTATTATTTTGAATACTGAAGAAAACTACTTTTGCAGCCTACACTAATTAAATATTTGATCTCGTGAAATAGAAAACATAGCAAAGAACAAGATACATGGGACACACCTATTTTTGGACACAATAGTCCCCAGTAAAAACCAATGCGGGAAAACTGGTGCAGCAATTTAGAGGGTTTATTATTATGTAGGAGAAATATATGAATGCAACTCTAGGATGTTCATCTAGCAATCCTTTAGAGAGAAAATACTAGCGGAAAGGCTGAGTGAGTTTTACCTCACTTCACCCCGCAGAATTCTGGCTGATCCGACACAAGACTGGCTAACCCCGGATATTTCTGCACTCGCCTTGCGTTGGCTTTGCATCATCCCCGTGTCAAATTCTTTTCCCTTTGCGCTAGCTATCCCAGTTGTTTCGGAAGTTTCGGCTGTTCCAACAGTTTTGGATTCTATGTGATAGGAAAATTTCTAGCTCTGTGCTGACCCTTCTAGCTCTGCATCAGGACTGCATGGGCCCAAACTGGCCTAATGTCAGCCTTTCCAGGCTGCTACACTGCCTTTCTACAAGCTCTCTCCGCCTCTCTATTAGTATTCTCCAGAAATTCCTTCTTCCGGATTCTCACTGCCCCTCTGCAACTGAATGATCACCTAGTTCGAATTTCACAACATCCTAGCCCCAGAAATCTAACTCTAGATCAATTCATTCTCTCTATTTGTGTTTTCAAATGAACCCCAAGACTCCATTTTATACTTTTCCTATTGATTCTTCAATGACTGAGATTAAGTCTCTAATCAATGGCTAAGATTAAAACATGACTTGATCCACCTTCTAGATCATTCTCACCCATATTTTGATTAGTACCCATTAATATTTTAATTTCCCTAAGTTTAGACTTAGGAACCCCATTAAAAATATTAATTATTTTAATAAAATACAATACAGGTGGAATTTCACCAAACAGTTTCTAGGTTCTTTAGAACTCATGTGCCTTAGCCTCTCCACCAATTTTCAAGGCTAGATCACTTTTGATGCTACCAAAAACTAATAGGAGAAACTTCTAACCACGAACCTTGCCTTATATTTCTCAATACTTCCATTTGCTACATGCTTGATCTTGTACAACCATTTAGAAGTCACAACAGACTTCCCTCTTACTGAATGGTGTTGTCATTGATGCCAATGTCCATTATTGAATGCTCTTAATATTTGTTTGGATTTTCATCAATTGGAAGCTCCATTAGTCAAATCTCCTGGAAATCCCTAGATTCCTTGAACTTATTGAATATTTAAAGGTTGAAGATCAATGCATCTGCTCACAAGACCATCACTAATTAATGTTCTTCGTTGAGCCACTTCTAGTGGTATGTGGCACTCCATGAAAGACCTCGCGGTTAGAGAGAGATGCCCGTCAGAAGATATGAAACCCCACCTTATGGTGCAAAACCCCAAGGGTTGTTGTCATGTTGATGTGGTGCTTCAATTTGACTAAGGAAACAAAGCCAAATGATGTGGCAACAAAGGCATACAAGCATTTATCATAAAGATTTAAAATATTATTTGAAACCCTAATTCGACTAGGGTTTTGAGGCTCAAAGTGTACATTTCAATATAAAATTGGCTCCTTCCAAGTCGACCTTGTTTTGGGCCTAAAATTTAATGTTTAAATCTAATTTTTTCCTTCCTAATTTCTAAGTTAACCTATTCTAAAAGGTCTCCTCCACAAATATGTATAAAGGCTCCCCATCTCCATCACTAATGCATATTGTTTGCATATCTAATGGTGTGACTTAGTTCTCAAATTCTCTCAGCCCTGAGCAACTCTTTAAAATCTAACGAGTGGCATACTTGATAAGGATTGTTTTTTTTTGTGATTTTTCGTTGGGCTACAAGCTTTCATTTTTGTGATTCTTTGATACACATCAACAAGGAGTTTGATTGAGGACTGACACAAGTATCTAAGGCCAATCAACCTTTCTTTTGGAGAATACCAAGGTGAATACAAGTCTGTCTTTCTAGCATTTCTGGACACATGGATCCATGGTTTTCTGTGGTAAGTTTCATCCCCTTGGCTAGGGATGATCTCTGTGGAATTGAATGAGCAGTTTGACCCACACTCAAGACTCATCTTAAATCTAGACAACATGGAAAAAGTTCAGTAATTGTGACTCCTTTTACCTCTTAAACTTTCAGCACGTTCTTGTACATCTCCAAGGCCATTCAACCTTCTATTTGAAGTAGATCCTACATATATTTTTTGGGAATGCGAATTGCATGTATTCTAAGGCATATCTAGACTCGTTCTTACATTTCTGGTAGACTGCCCACATTATCTTAGTTATGTTAAAGTGCGATGAAATTTAGTTATGATGCAAACTCAATGATGACACAATACATATATGAAATGTTGCAATAGCTTGCAATAAATTCGATTTAACAAATGCAAGAGTATGAACATTGGAAGAAAGACACAAGAATAATTCTTCTATTTCTTATGAACGCGTGGATCGAGCTTGAATATACATGGAAATTGGCTTCAAAACAAATCTTAGATGCTGACTGTGAACTTTGGATTGAAGTTGATGGTATAAGTGAGTGGAGTTGACTCAAGATTGGAGAAAATATGTGGACGTTGTAATTGAGTGTATTGGTGACATAGATTAATGTGAATTTAATTTGTAGTCAAATAAATCACACCCAAACCTTGTTGTGTTAAATATCTTGCACTATTTGTAGTTAGTTCCAGCAATATTTCAGAAGGAAAATTGTGACCCTAAGTTCTCTCTCTATGAAAGATTAATTTGGAACTCTCTATAAAGTATATTGAGGAGATGAAATTTCTAGAAAAATATCTTAAATTCGTGGAAGGTAGATCTAAGACTAATATGTGACCCGCATGTTGCAGTAAACATAGTGAGAAAAGGTGTCTTAAGAGATGATAGAAGAGGCCTTGATCTAAAGGGTATAGTATTGTACATACAAGTGTGACCCCTTTGTCCAAGAAAAATGTGCAAGCCTATTAGGGCTCAAATTTGGGCACTAATTAATGATATATTTTCAAATTCTTGTGATCTTTGTTCACAGCTAGATTTTGTAGATATTATCCACAAGGTAACTCCGCACATCTATTTGAATCTAATTTGCACTATTAGACCATACCTTTCGACCCTCCTTAGAAATATATTGCTCAATAAGTCAAAGGATGGTTGGTGATTGAAGTTACTGATTTCTTGTAGTAATATGATTGTTGGGTTGTTGTCTTGAAGCTTTGGTGTATTTACAACAAATTTGAGGTTTGTATTACAAAATATTTTAATGCCCTTGTTTTGGGAATATCACTCAACAATTTAGCTGGAATAGTCGGCCAACAAGGAGAATGATAGATTGGATCATTGATAATTCGGGAGAAGTTTTGTAACTCTAACGTTGCAATAAATGGAAAATTCCTATTAAAGTCCAATTGAGAGGGTTGGTAACCTTGTAAATAAAGATTAGTTGTTGACGAAGGATATCCTAGGTAAGGTGGAAAGGGTTGGGCCATCGATATTTTCATCCCACCAAGGTAAGTAGTGGTTTGAAAACCAAGATAGCTCTGACCAGGCTACCCTATTCCAGGAAGGACTTGATAAGGTGGAAAATGCAAGGCCTTGGATGTATTGACCTTAATGAGGTGCCTGTGGTATGGTCACCAATTGTCCAACAGGGACGTGTCGTATACCTTGAAAAGGTTGTCCAAATGGAATTTGCGGCATGCCCTAAATAGGTTGACCAAATTATACCTGAGGTACAGCTAGACCAAGTTGACAAGATGGTGTCTAAGGTACACCCTAGACAGGTTGGGTAGATGGAACTTGAGGTATCCTCTATACTGTTTGATTGGTTTGTACTCGAGGTATGACCTAAATAGGTTGATTAGTTTGTATTTAGTCTATTGCCTGGACAGGTTGACTAGTAGGAACTTGAGTTGTGTTGGAATTTCTAAGTTTATCAGTTAGAAACTCTTCCTGTACTATCTGATTTATTTCTTCCTACTTTTTCATTTACTTAATAAGTTATTTACCATGTAATTTCTGAAAATAAATACAAGTACAATCTCAACACATACAAATCATCAACTGAAGGAAAAACAAGCACACAAGTGACACCGTTATTTTTGGACTAATGTCCCCGGAAAAACCCAATGCACGAAAATCGGTGCAACTATATGAGGGTTTTATTATTAAGAAGTTTCATAATACAATCTAGGTGCCAGAAATGGCTCACCCAACAGAGAATTCCCTTGGCAGTAGTACCTCTCAGTCAGAGAAAGATATCAACCCCAATCTGGCCCACGAAATCTTCCAGCATTAGCCTATAGGGTCTGCGTTAGCCTCTCTTGCCCAACGTCAACCTCTCAAGCCTCTGCGTCATCCTCTAGAGCCTTTGCGTCTCCCACGCTGGCCCTCCTCAGTCTCTGCACAACTCCTGGTTGGCTCTGCGTCAACCCTCTCCCGACTTCTGTGTTGATGCTCCCGATACTATCTCTGCCTCTCTGCTACTGTATTCACTGCCCCTCAGCTGTAACTCTGATCACTCCTTCGATTTCCTCTGCAAGCCCTACCCCAGAAAATTGAATTCTTGATCAACTTAGTGTGTTCTCCAAGTGACCCTCAAGCCTCCTCTTATACTTTTCTCGTTGACATTTCAACGACCGAGATTAAGTCCCTAATCAACAACTAAGATTAGTTCTAGATTGATCCATGACTTTCGGACCATTCTAACTTAGTTTTATATTAATTCACATTAATATTTTATTTTCCCTAAGTTTAGACTTAGGGACTCCATTAAAAATATTAATTATTTTAATATCTCTGAAATTGATTATATTCTGCCCAAACCATTTCTGGGTCTTGGAGATCTCATGTGCTTTAGCCTCTCCACCAATTTTCATGGCTAGATCACATCCGATGCTACCCCAAATCAACAAGTTGAAACCAGACCAAGTTGATTAGAAGCAACATGGGCAACATTCCAAGGAGTGTTAGCTATTCCTTGAAACAAGGAACCAGTAAAAAGAGGACTCGTAAAAGGCGGAGCACCAACTTGTGACTTTTTCTCAGCAGATGGAAACATACTAGCAACAGGTTTCCCCTCAATTGGAGGATAAGGGTTATTAGAAGGCCATTTCCCCCAACAAGAGGATACCTAGGGTAAGATGGAATGGATGTTTGTGGGTTTCCTAATCCAATAAGAAACAAACCATATTGTTGATCCAAAGGATTTTGAGGTGAAATAGGTTGAACAGGTTGTGAGGTGCTCGATAAAGATGAACCAGATGATAATCCAGATGACAAAGGTAGTTGAGAATTCCAAGGACTACTCGACACTTTGGAAAAGGTTCCAGACAACTACTGATATTTAGGTGGTACCGATGGAATACCATAAAGATAAGTTTTCAATGAGGTGGTGAAGATAGAAGTTGATGAAATTTCAGTTGTTTCACTCATAACAACGAACACATGTTGGGTGCTTATCACTGACTCTATCATGGTTGTGTTTTCTAGATGAGTGTGTGTGTGAATCTTTCGAGGAGAATTCAAGAAAGAATTATACCAAGGTTTATGACATAATGGAGAATTATACCAAGGATTCTAATGTAATTGAGTATGAGGTGTGTAACTAGGAAAATCTTGTTACAAAGGAGGAAAATCCTGACGCATAGGTATTTGAATAGGAGATTAGTGACTAAGAGAATCTTCTTAAGTAACGTCCTCTATACTCAATAAACCAAGTGGAAGTATTTCTATTTCACTACCTAAAGATGGGAGTGGCGAATGAGATAAAAGCAGAGGGGTAGAAGGATCAATTTTTTAAGTTAATTTCTTGGTAACTCGGGGTTCTAATGGTTGAATTACTTTAGGTTCCAAAGTTTATAGCTCTATGATTTCAGGTTCTACAACTTTAGGCTTGGTTATTTCAAATTCAACTTCAAGGGTTTAAACAACTTCTCGTTGAATAGTTCTGACTAACTTAGACTCTAACTCACTAGTTTCAACAGATGTAACATCGGGTTCAGTAACGGTAGGAAGTGATCATCTAGGTTGGGTAATTCACGATGTAGTTTCTGATGGAGTAGGCTCTAATGTACCAGATGTAGTAGATTGTGATTTCTTATGTTTATGACATGTTGATTTACCGGGTGTTAACTCTGGGGGTAAACCTTGCATTATACGTGAACGACGATAATGATATTCCAAGACTAATTAATTAATTGAATAGTAAAATACAAAGGAAAGGGGTAACTATGCATAAAAGGATTATCAGGTCAATATGAACTGCAATTTTCCATTAGATATGTGTGTGTTTTTCCATTAAAATTTTCAATCATATGTTGTGCTACCTGAGTCGCCCCCTCCTTCGCTTCCCGCTATCTCGACCTCCTGCTGCCTTAATGGCCCCTCCGGGGTCTACCCCGACAGGGTTCCTCCTCCTGAACCTCATCATTCTGCTCAACACCCTCCAAACAAGGTTTCTTTTTCCTTTGCCAACATTAACTCTTCACTAGGTCCTCCTCGGTATCAATCATTTGTTTCCAAATTCGTAAGAAAACTATAAGATATACCTGAAATTGTTCTATGTCCCTCTTTGCCCCATTGAGATGCTCTCTCATTATTGAAAATAGGTTTGGTGTGTGAGTTTACTGGCCTTTGGCCCTCTCTAAAAGCTGTGCAAAAATGGGTTGAGAGGAGCTAGTCTCACTCAACCCATGGGAAAATCTCCATTCGATTTTGTGGAAGAGATTTTTTCACCTTCCATTTTGACACCAAAGAGGACAAAGATATGATATTCAAGAATGGGCCTTATTTCATGGATACAAGGGATCTATATTTAAATAGGTGGATGTAATGATCCTTAATATGAATACAATTGATAACAAGAAAATAATACATGCAACAAATTACAAAAACGAAATATTCAACAAACACCCATATAAATGTTGCAAATGGAGAACTTCTGAGCCATTTTATTTTATTTATGCAAGTCAAATACAATAGATGATGGAATGGTGCACCTGGGCTTTTCTAAAAGGAAAAGCAAGACCAAACCCAGGTAGGAAAATGGCCGAGCTCAAGGTTGCCCAGTTGTTGCACCAATCTGCACTACACTCTCAAGAAACCACTGCTTTTCTGAAGTTCGAATGGTTGGAAGGTGCATTGAAACTGCCCATAAATTTATATTCCTTTAACCCTGTACTCCTTGGTCAAAACCCAGAAATTGTTTGGCTCGATTTGGACTTCCCAAAATCAACCTCCAAAGGCTTTATTCAATCCTTAGAAATTCTACACTGTCTGCTGCAAAGCTACGACTTAAAACGCCACCTCCGGTGCTGAGAAAATTATGAAACTTTATATTTGGGATCCTTGTCAAAAACCCAGAAACACCCATAAAGGATTTTGGCTAGTTTAGACTTCTAATTTTCGACCCCCTTGGAGCCTCACCTTAGCTCTAGCTGCTAATTTCGACTTGCTAGAAATATCCTGTAAATCCACCTGAAAAATTCTCCAAAATGTTGAGTGCACCCATGCTATCCAATCCTTGACTCCCCGAATGATATCTTGGCCCAACTCAGCTACTCCCAAGTACCACAAAAATTTGTTGTGTCGCCTCTGCATTGTCCCCCAGCCCAATAGTTTGAATTGTTGGAATGCTCACTCAACTGGTCGTAAAACCCAACAAGAACGTTGGTCTATTGCTACTACCTCATCTCCCCGACTCTGGAGATGCAATCAGATCTCTTCTTGCCTCAATCTCCCTCTATGTGTTTTTTGGCTACCCAGAAATATGCACTCCTTGCTCTGCACTGGTTGGTGGTGCTATGTCACTGCCCTGAAACTCCTAAAATCCTTGTAGAAATGTCTCTCTAGGGTGGGAATGGATGGTCCCCTGAAGTAGAGTTTGAATCTCCCACTTGAGAGATTAGTGGCGAAACAGCCAGTTGACTCAACTAAACAACCGAGTGAACAGTCATGTGATTTTGTTTGCAAGATGTATGAATGAATCCCAAAATGAGAGTTGCTCCCTCCTTATAACTCCTTAGGCCTCCCTTGCCTTAAGTGGGTCCCTCCATCCACCTATTCGACTTTCCCTCCAAGCTATTTGAATGGGCCAATTTAAATTCCTATGTGGGTGGCCCCCACATTCCACTAGCAACCAAATTAAGTTGAATTCCCTCCTAAGTCCCTAAGTCGAAAATGATGGTTTTTCTTCCTTAGCCAAAATTATGCAAAATTGTGTAGCAGCACCCTATTACAAATGTGTTTGAGAAGGGATATGACAGTCCTCCCCTCCCAAATGTTGCTTTCCTTTAAGAAACCTCAAAGCTGGGTGCTCCAATATGTGCTCACCCTCCTAGGTGGCATCCTCATCTGGCAAGTTCTTCCAATGCTCCAAAAAATGCTTGTCCTCAAGCAATACCTGAACGAGCATCCTCTCTAACTGTTGCTCCCCATTGTCACTGTAATATGTGCTAGGGTCCCAGATGTGCCACTGAATCATCCCTGACCTCACTGTCCTGATATGAAAGAAACCTTCAATACCAAGATCCCAGGCCATCTTGTCCAACATGAAGCTCCCCTTGCTCCACTCACTATCCTGTCCGGTGGAAGTACCAGAAGTACCTTGCTCCATCAGTGACTCGCTAAAGCCAATGGAATATCTGTATGATCTCATCCTGTAGTAACAGGTGCATCCCTAAAGGTTATTGAGTTGTGAAGAGTTGTGATGCCTCAGTTCCCTGCTAGTCCTAGAGTGGTTCCACCATGTTGATGTTGTGCTACCTTGACTGTCATACTCCCCATCATGTGCAGACAATATCCTACTCTCTTGGAACTTGATGGTGGAATAATGAAAGAGGCGAGACACATCCTGCATGGGCATCTCCATGGAACTGAGGCCTACCCATCCAAATCTAGCTCTGAACCTGTGCAACAATAGAGAATGTTTGCCTCCCCATATGATGAAACCCTCTATGAACCCCCATGTGTCATCCCAAAAACGAACTACATCACTCTCTGCCACAACTCTGCTCATCACGAGTGATCTATCAATCAACTGAATCCCTGCATTCCATAGGCAGACCTACTATGGCATAGCTCTAATAACTGATGGAATCCATTTGCCCTCATCTCTAGTCCCTGCATGCCACCCATTAGGATTCATACATCATGAACTAATATGAGGCATGTTAAACTGTCTGATGTCTGCCACTGTGTAGTATAGATGACCACTTGAAACCACGTGTGCCAAATAGCTACCCCCTGAATGCAACCAATAGATGGGTATCTGATATGCACAATCGACTCAGTGTATGTGGATCCATCCTACTCCTGCCAACCATCGCCACTGGTTCTACTACTTGCCCCCTGGAGAATGTGTCGATACAATGTCGAGAACTCGGATACATACTGGACAACTATCTCAGCCACACACGGTATCCTCTACTCATACTTGGTCGAGACATGCCCTGTGGAAAGAGTGAAACATGTCAACCCCATGACCAGCTCCCTAGGCATAGAACCAGTGATGAATGATATGTCATCCCTATTGGTGATCACCTCATCCCTTGACCTGTGGCTGTCAAATCGCACAGTGACTCAATTCCCCCCCTGAGAAGTCTCCCCTCTATCGCACCAAGTGTCATCTAAATATCTTAGGTGAGCTCCCCGTCCCCTACTGCTCATGCCCAGAGTGTCAAAGGACAAAAACTAGATTGCTCGTTCCTGTAAGTGACGTAGAAGAGGTTCAGGAGTGTGAGTCCCCGCAGATACCATCAAGTATCGCTCATCTGTGTCCCCATCGATCCTGGGTGAACTACACCCAAAGGTATGCCTCGTATCTCCTTCCATGGGTGTCCCTGGAGGAAACACTCCATGACCTCATTATGCAGCACCATACACCTCTGCATACCATCGATCATCCCAATACTCTTGGACATGCCACTATACACTGTAGCCTACCCCTGTACACTACGGGATACCCTCAACTGCAGTTATTCCAGCCAGTACCGTCATGCTTCCTACATGTGTCACTACACCTATCACTCCCCACATGTACTCACTGTGATGTGAAGCACTCCCACTCCGCAGCGCAGTGCAACACACTACAGCACACCACCATGCATCTCCATGCCCACTTGTAGACCACTACTCAACGTTATATGCTCCCACATATCCCTGGATATGATGGCCTAGATCTATGTTTGTATGTGTTAGGCTACACCCGATCAGTATCATAACCTCCACCATTGCATCATTATCCCTGCCAATGAATGGATCTTACCTCCATATCCCCTCTGAGGGATCTGAAAAGTGACTCTTCCTATGTGTCAAGAGTGATTCCACCACTACTTCGTTCCTCTGCATCCTCTCCACCTTGCCCAAAAGTGAAGAGCCCTCAGCTCCATGCAAGGAATTTTCTAGTAGCCTGCCAATGCCACCTCCTCCAACAAACTCCTACCAGAGTATGTTGATCACCCAGTGATCCCGTGTACAAATGCCATACCATGAAAACCAAAAGATTCTGTCCATAAACTGGTCGGTCACTGGTGCTAACCGAGACTGCCCTAGTGAAAGTGTATGCTCAACTGCTAGGTTAACTACACCATCCCAGTTGTAGTCAACCGACATACATGGGAAATGATAGGTAGTCCCTCCCATATCCCAATGCCAATCGGGGTTTCTAGCATCCCTAGTGCCTGGAAACTCCTGCTGAGCTCCACCTGGGTCCACTTTCATCTCCATAGTCCACTCCACCGGGTACCAACTCAGAATCTCTCACCACCCAACCCTAAGAGAGGGATCAAATGCACGAACTCTTACACATAGAACAACCCCATCATGAGGGTGTTGCACCCTGTGCAACTCAGGTTGTCTCATCTCACTATCCTGGTCAATACATATAATCTGACTAGGTAACTTTGTCTCCCTCTATCCAATGGGCCATGATAACCTAACGGTGCTGCCAGCCCCGTCTATGTATGTCCAAAGAGGGTTGGTCTCACGTTCCAACGTGCACTCTCACTGCACTAGTAGGGAATCCAATTGCTCCCCAACATGAACCGATTTGGTCATGGACTCAACACAAACTGCTCTCATGCCCTCCAGCTCCTCATTCTATTGTAGAATTACCTCTCGCACTAACGCGGCCTTCCTTTTTAATGCTAGAAGGCTGGCCTGAAACTGATGGAACTGTCGTGGGCATCTATCACCTGTAAACTCGGTCAAGACTCCAGATATCACAACAAATATTGGCATCTCGTCTAGGGATGGAACTCCCTTAACAAATGGTTCTATGTGAGTAGGCTCTATCCTCTCCACCAAGATGTCAACTGGGGGCTCTCAAAGAGGTCTCTAATAAAAGTGACTCCTGCGCCGCACCAGGTATATTGATGTGCTCCTCACCATCAAGTGGGCTCTCAGCATTATGCTCGACCTCCTCCTCATGCTCCTGATTGTTGGGTTTTGTTATATTCTTTCCATGACTAGCCCATGTAGTTAATCGGGGGGTTAGAGGGGGGCAGAGCCCCCCCTTCGTTGCACCATTTTTGTAGCTGGGGAGGGGTCACATGGGGTTTGAGGTGTACAAGTAACCCCACTTTATGTGGTCCGGGGTAGCACCCTAGAAAATTTTGGTTTGGACCGTATGTTAGGTTGGGCGGACCCACCTATGGTTTCGTGCATGATTTTCACACATGTTTTTTGGACGTGATGGTTTTCAGTCCATGGTATTGGATGCTTCAGCATGTATAAATATGTATTGCAACATTGAAAGGAACATAATGAAAAATCAATCTGGTAGTCTTGGTTTTGGGATCTAGGGGAAAATCTCTATGTATATGTGTTATGCTCTGGCATTGTTTATTTTCTATGTTTTAGAATTCGTATGCAGGTAATTTGTATGGGATTAAAACCTACATTTGGTATCAGAGTTGTTTTGGCTTCAAGGGGACGCCTTTGTTGCTGAGGGGTTTCGCTAGGGCCTATGGTAGACCTTGTTCAGTGGGAGATCTAGGAGATCGATTCTATTGGTGAAAGAAGATGGAAAGCAGTGGAAAGATAGAGATCGAGAAATTTAATGGTCAAAGTTTTGAGTTGTGGAAACTCAAGATGGAGGATATGTTGGTGGATAAAGATTAGTGGATTGCGGTAGATCCGGGTACTAAACCAACGGGAGTGTCTAATGAAGAATGGAAGAAGTTGGATCGAAAGGCAAAGAGCATAATACAATTATGTGCCTTAGATTCCGTATTGTTGAATGTATCAGGGGAAGCTATGACGAAGGCTTTGTGGGACAAGTTAGGGACTTTGTACCAATCTAAGTCTCTGGTGAATAAACTGTTCCTGCAGAAAAATTTGTACAACTTGACGATGAAAGATGGAGACTTGGTGACAGAACATCTAAATGCATTTAATACTGTGGTAAGTTAGTTATTATCTATTGATATTAAAATTTCAAATGAAGATAAGTGCATCAGTTTGTTGTGTTCTCTACCAGATTCGTAGGATAGTCTAGTTATTGCAATAGGTAGTAATGCAACTACCTTGAAGTTTGATGAAATAGTCTCATCCTTGCTGACGAAGGAGATGAGACAGAAAAATACAGAGAGCCAGAATGGTGATGCCTTATCTCTACGAGGACGGTCCTGGAACATAAACAAAAATAAGTCATTGATTGGGAGATCTAAATCTAGAGGGAGATCTAAATCTCTAGAAAAACTGTGAAGGTGGTGTGTTGGAAATGCAGAAAGGAAGGGAACTATAAAAGGGATTGTAAATCTAAAGCTCCTGATAAAGGAAAGGGATCTGATGATACTCCTTCTGTAGAGGTGAAAACCACCTCAAATGAAGGTGGGGATGTGTACTTGGCTTCTTTAAGTACACATGTAGATCATGAGGCATGGTCAATTGACTGAGGTGGATCCTTTCACTTCACTCCCCATAGAGAGTGGTTCTGTGAGTACGAGAGATGGTGGTGATGTCTTCTTAGGGGATGATAGGAAGGCTAGAATTATTGGTCGCAGAAAAGTAAAATTGAAGTTGCAAGGTGGAAGGGTTAGAACACTTCGGGTGTTCTGCATATTCTTGCATTAGCCAGAAACCTGATTTTTGTAAGCAAGCTGGATGATGCAGGTGTAAAAATAGTATTTGAGAAGGATACCTGCAAAATGGTTTTGGGAGCACTGGTATTTATGCAAGGAGTTCGGATTGGAACTCTGTACAAGCTGCATGGTAGTATTGTTATTGATGGGTGAAACAATTCCATGGTTCTTAAAAGTGGAGCAGAAAATCTAGTGGTCTCTGGAGAAAAGACCATGTTGTGGCATCAAAGGCTTGGACATATTGGAGAGAAGGGCGTTTGAATACTTCATGGTAAAGGTATGGTAGAAGGTATGAGTAATATCTCTCTGGATTTTGATTTCTGTGAAAATTGTGTATATGGGAAGCAGAATTGGGTAAGTTTCCCCTCTGGTAGTGAGAGGGCAAAACAGATATTAGAGCTTGTGCACAGTGATGTATTTGGACCTATGAAGGTTCCATCACTGGGTAAGTCTGTGTACTATGTATCATTTATAGATGACTTCTCAAGGAATGCATGGATATATTTCCTTAAGAACAAATCTGAAGTCTTTGATAGGTTTAAAGAATTTAAGGCTCTCATGGAAAATCAAACAAAGAAGAATATAAAGGTGCTGACAACAAATAATGGTGGAGATTTTTGTAGCAAGGAATTTGAAGAATTCTGTAAGTGTGGTATATCACGATAGAATATTACTCCATGTACACCTCGAAAAAATGGAGTTTCAGAAAGAATGAACAAGACGTTGATGGAAAGGGAAAGAAGCATGCTGAGTGGTGTTGGGTTAGGACAGGAATTCTGGGCAGAGGCAATAGATACTGCATGTTACCCGGTCAACAGGTCACCTTCATTAGCGCTGGAGGATACGACTCCACAAGAGGTATGGAGTAGTAAGAAACACTCTCTTTCACATGTAAGAGTATTTGGATGCGATGCATATGTACATGTTCCAAAGGAGAAATGAACCAAGTTGGATAGCAAATCTAAAAAGTGCATCTTTATTGGGTATAAAGACGGTTTAAAGGGTTATAAGCTTTGTAACCCAGTAATAAGGAAGGTTGTGTACAGCCAAGATGTGGTGTTCAGAGAGGTGAAAGATGTTATTAAACATGAAGTCCAACCAAAAGAACATGAAAAGATAGAGTTTGAGCTAAAGGAGGAAAAATCAGACTCTACAGCAAAGGAGGAATTAAAAGATGAAGAGCCACAAACTCTGGCTGTGAGAAGATCAGTTCGAGAAAGAAGGCAGCCAGAAAGGTATAGTCCATC